>QFES01001688.1:0-17267 GCA_003316375.1 Tylopilus plumbeoviolaceoides
AGCACCATCTGTGCCAACTCACGCGGCGGAGGCCAAAACGTGCACCGAAGTCGAGGAATTGAAGGCACTCATAGTGGCACTGCAGAAAGAGGTCGCCGATCTACGTGTCGAGGTTGATAATGCCAAAAGGTCGGTGGAGACGGTTCACCAGGATGTCATCTCAGGGATGCTCCGCTCACCGTCGGCGACGCTCCACGATCCTTCGCAAGCGCCGCCGCCACCTTCACCATTGTTTAGTACTTCTCCACTGTCGCCGCCATCCATCCCACCCTCTCCGCAGTGCAACGTCCCGTTGGTACAGACTTTCAGAGATCCCGAACCTTTCGCCGCATCAAGTCGCCGGCTCAATCGGTCAACATCGGTCGAGTTACTCTCGATAGGAAAGGCTTGTTCACACCTGATGCAGAACCGAAAATGTCTGCCAAACAAGCCAACAACATATCGTTAACCATATTGTCCCTGTGATAAGCCTTTTGTTTGCAATACACATTGATTAAATACTCAAACAAAAACAGTAAGGTCTTTCGGGATAACTTATTGTCTTAATTTTGTTCAAAATAATTATGTCATAACAGCGTAAAATATCTATTAAAATATGAAAATATGTGATATATGGAATATTGTTGACGAGAATGACAAGACGAAATATTGTACAGACATTTCTAAATATCTTTAGTGCCCATATTTTGTACCAGATTCTTAGCAACGATGAAAACATATTTTGTACATGAATGCCCTAGATGGACAAGACAACTTTGACAGATTTGGCAGATAGACATATTTTAAGCGTAATTCAGAATAAGTGATACAATATGTACGAGCGGCCCGCTGAGTACCCCACCGAGTGTCCCACTGACTGTACCTGCCTCATAACTACAGCTTAGGGGTAGCGCACACACAACGGGTGCCTAAGTATGCATGTGCCAACAACTTGAGGTTGATGTTGATGGCACCCAGGGCCCAAGTGGCCATCGCGAGGGCGATTGCAAAAAATACGATAGCGAACAGGGTGCTGGTCACGTTGGCCAGCAATCTACAAAGAACTCCACGGCGAATAGGCTGGGAATATATGTAAGAGAGAAAGATGTAGCGGCGAGTATGACATACCTTTTTCCCGCACTGAGAACATGCCTTAATGAAGGCCGGTTGGCTGCCTTCCGCCTTGATAAAGGGGACCGGTTTGTTATCTTGTTTGACATAACGGATTCTTTCTTGCTAGTCAAGTCCATTAGAGCGGCATGCCAAGGACTCGGAAATCGAGCAGCTTACCATCATTGTGAGGGTCAAGGGTCAATGACCACAGCAGGGACCAGAGACTATATATAAGGACTAAGCCTCTTTTGTTTCTAGAAGGGGAAATGAGTACAAAGAGACGTGATCAAGCGAAGGACAAAACCGTCGTCTCTGGCGTAGTCAATGTAACTGTTCCCAATTAAGAAAAGAAGCAAAAATACAAGTGTTGAGTACGTACAATGTCCTTACCGATGTCTCCGCTAAGACAAGGGCCTAGAGCAAAATAAATTACAAGAGATATGAATGCAAAAACATTATAAGGGAGTAGAGACTTACGGCCGACAAGGAATGATACGAACACCCAATGGTCTTCTGCTTCTGTTCGACCTGCAGTCCCCGGGGGAGGGAAGTGACGAAGAACGACCAACGGATGCATAAGAAAAGTGACCACGACCAAGTGAGACTGGTGAGTAAATAATTTCCGATGTATACGACCTCCTCAGCATAGTTAGGACGATCTGGCACAACGCACATCCCAGCTGTCACTGGAGCGAACACCCGAAGAGGAGGTCAGTGTGATTTACAATTGACTTGAATATGCTCCACACTGCTTCATGTAGCTGGACGAAGTTGCCCTAGGGGTCTTCAGAATGACCCTAGGTGACGGTACTTCGTGGACGCACGGAGAGGAACCACTGCACGGGCATGCAAGTCCAACTGAAGCCGTACCTGGCGTCGCCAATGCCCAAAGGGTCTTCGGAAAGAGCCTGAGCAGTAGCACTTCATGGATGCGGGAAAAGGAACCACTGCATGACCCCACAAGTCCAACTACACCGGAATGCGACATCGCAAGAACCACATCGGAACCACCGGAAGGCATGGATGGAGTTTTTGCGGCTCTTCTTCTCATCGATCACGAGATGCATCGTCGGGCGAAGCTCATAGAGGAG
Source organism: Tylopilus plumbeoviolaceoides (assembly GCA_003316375.1). Lineage (NCBI taxonomy): Eukaryota > Fungi > Basidiomycota > Agaricomycetes > Boletales > Boletaceae > Tylopilus > Tylopilus plumbeoviolaceoides. The sequence continues at coordinate 2,184 of QFES01001688.1, forward strand.
CTAGTAAAAGCATCAAGGATAACGAGCGGAGAAAAGGACGTTCTAAAGGACCTACAAGACAATTTACTTTGGCTTCAGAAGGCTCTGGACACCATCCACAGCTTCGACGCCGGTGATGATGAAACCAACAAGCTCCTACGTCAGGAATTGGAATCGAACATGGAAAGCCTTATTCAAGCCGTAAAGAGCATCGTGGATACGCTCACAGCCAGAGGATTAGACATGCCTTCGCAAGAAACTGCAGCAGAAATCGTGAACACGGGTAAGACGCCAAACAAGAGGGGGAGAGAGAGAACTCTAACAATACCTTCAGATAGCAAGTTCAGCCTCAATCTGCATCACGCAAACCCAGTGATCCTGCTCAGCTTACTGATCGCCGTGATTCTAAATGTCTTTGGACACCTCACCTATTCATGGAGCAACGCGGCACTGGAACTCCTGAACCTTCTCGTACGGGCCGTTCTTAAAGACCCCACCGACGCACGGGAGGAAGAGAACAGATACATTCCACATGACATTCGTACTGTCCACAAGAAATTCGGCCTGGAGCCATCTACACAGACATTCGCAACCTGCGTCAGATGCTGTTGCACATACGCGCCGACGTCGAAGAAGATGACTACCTACCCCGAGCGGTGCACCTTCAAGAAGTACCGCGGCAGTAAGCCTTGCGGACAGCTCTTGGTCAAGATGACCAAGTCCGGTGGCAGCCGAGTACGCACGCCGATACGCCCATTTGTGGTTCAAAATTTCAATGATTTTTTGGCTGGGCTGCTCAGCCGTCCGGGGATGGAGGAGGCGATGGAGCGCGGCACAAGGCTAAATGACAAGCATCAGCTTTGGGACATAAAGGATGGGACAGGTATCACCGAGATTATGGGACCTGACGGGAAACCTTTCATGGATGGGCTCCCAAGGAAAGATCTCAGACTAGCCTGGAGTCTCTCCGTCGACTGGTTCAATCCACACCAAAACAAGACGGCCGGAAAGAAAAAATCAGTTGGATCTATTGCAATGGCGCTGCTCAACTTACCCCCGACTCTTTGTTACAAACCTGAAAACCTCTACGTTTTCGGTGTTATCCCTGGCCCAAGAGAACCTTCCCGGGATGAAATCAATCATTTCCTTCGCCCCTTAGTGGAGTTTTTCCTGCCTGCATGGAAGAGTGGAACCTGGTTTACAAGGACGACTAAACACCATGAGGGCCGTTTATCACGGTCTGTTATCGCAGTAGCGGTAAGCGACTTACCGGCGGCTCGAAAGATCATAGGGTTTGCGGGGCCTATGGCCGAACACCTGTGCAACTTATGCTGGCTGTCCAAGTCAGAAAAGGACAACTTCGACAGCGAAAAATGGAGATCGCGCACCTTTGACGAGTACTTCGATGCAGCAGTTCGATGGCGCGACGCACAGACCAAGAAGGAGCAGGACCAAATTTTCAAGGAGACTGGGGTGCGGTGGTCAGAGCTACTCCGGCTACCTTATTGGGACCCCACCCGCTTTGTTGTCGTCGATGGCATGCACAACCTTTTCCTTGGGTTAGTGCAATATCACTTTCGCAATCTTATTGTCATCGATAAACCTGCAAACGAAAATCTTCGCAAGTCCGGGCCTGCATCCAATGAGCCGGTTGACGAAAGCGAAGTGGGACGAGCAGCGCAGTCACTCGACGCGGGGGCATCCGAGACCGCATTGAACCGCTTCAAGAAAGCAGCACTAGCTCGTTTGGTGGACGAACGGGACCTTGCAAGATTACTACCATCGAAAAAGAAGCTGACGAAGAAGGATTTAATCAGCGTTTTACAGGTGGGTAATGTCATCGAGTCGTCACGAATGAGACTAGAGCCTTTCCTAGACGAGTGGGACGCGGGACAGCCTGACAGGATCCATACCTATGATGGTCGATGAAGCAATCGAGGATGATGTACTCCTCGGAGAAGACTTGGTGGAAGAGTATAGGACGCTGAACGATGAGAAGACATCAACTTCGGAACCCCTATCAAACAAGGAAATCAATGAAATTCAGGCTCACCTGCGTGTCATTACACGTCCATCGTGGCATAGAGGCCCCCCCGTTAATTTAGGTGACCCTGAACACGGAAAACTCAAGGCAGAGCAATGGAGGACGGCAATCGAATTCGACTTACCAGTTATTCTATTCAAGCTATGGGCTTCGAAGGGATTCAGAGACAGTGACGACGACCACACTCAACGCAAAAGGAGAGAAAGACTAGCGCACAGCACGATGATCTTGGCGATGGCACTACAATGGGGTACTTCCTACGTCACATCTGAGCAGCACGCACGCAATTACCATTGCTATATCAAAACATACCTCGAGACGCTCAAGCAGATATTTCCTAGCCTCAGTATCCGACCCAACCACCACGCGGCTTTACATCTTGATACTTTCCTGCTCCGCTATGGCCCCCTGCACGGATGGTGGATGTTCCCGTTCGAACGAATCATAGGGTCTCTACAGAAGAAAAATACCAATTATAAAATCGGTGAGACTTTGCAACTTTGAGAAGAATCTGATGGCTTACCTGCGAAATAGGGGAACTAGAGAAAACAATGTTGATGTCATTCTGTGCAGCGGCCAGGGTACATACTATCCTGCAACATCCAGATGCCCCGTCATGCGTCAGAAGGGCAAATGAAATCGTACGACAGTACCATGGAACACAGGACTTGAACATTTTTCAGTCCCCTGAAGATCCGTCGCAGTGGAAGCTCCACGGTCCTGAAAAGAGGGAGCCAGTTACCCCGGACGTGAAGAAGGCGCTCTCTTTAATTGGAATCGAAGTGGACGATAACACTGTCACTGCGTTTTCGCGTGTTAGCAAGGGGAGACAGGTGTACGCCAACAGAGCGGTAACACGGACTGACTGTTATATTTTTTGGGAGGAAACGGAGGGGAGTCTGGTACCAGGCGTCATCGAGCAAATCCTCATAGCTGGGAATATGCAAACCTGCTTCATTGCAATGCGCAAAAACGTACCGATGCCTGAGGACAATGCGGATCCTTTTGTGTCATACACAGGCTTTGGAGCCGCGCTATGGCGAGAGGAGCTGGCACGGGAAATATCCATTTTTCCGTTGGAAGGGAGTAGTTTCTGCCACGCAATATTCATGCCTTGGGAGGAAGGAAAGCTTGTCATGAAGCCTTTGAACAGGGTGAGCAAGCCATACGCGCAAGTGTATTAATTGCTTACCTTCAACAGATGATGTGAAGTACCGTACTCAAGGATGTCCTACGGATGCTTAGAGTCAGTGATAAGCAAGACGTAGATGACGCACTAGGTCTGATCTGTGTAGATATCATGATACGTGCTTGTGTTTAGGCTTCTTTTTTCAATGGCATAAGATATGACAGGTGCAACTCAATTTCTCTAACTAGGTACTACATATACCATACGAAGCGCAATGAGTAGCCTGGAGTGGCTTATGTGGAGAGGGAAAAGGACACTGAATTTGTTGGTCATAAGTAGTTGTGCCGTGATTTCAGGCACGTGGACCTAACTACAGTGGCCAACATGAGCGACTACAGTATTATCGTACATAGATCTAATTGCATGATATTTTCACTTCAAGGTCTTCTTGACAGCTGTGCTCCTGAAAGGCGCATCGTATCATCCTGGTAGATGTAACGGGGGATTCAGTAGCTCCTAGCACTAAGGTCGCTTTCTTCACTTCAGGAAATGCTCTCATCCATGGTGCGCAGTACATCTGAATAGGTGTCAGTGCAATGGGCTCATGTAGGTGCTTGACACGTACCATAATATCTGTGTCCCCACTGGCATTGGTTTTCGTGTGGAACGGAGATGCAGAAATCCGGAGTCGAAGGGCACCACAGGTGCGGCTTTCCTGCTCGGGCATCCTTAACCCGCTGATTGGGATGACTGAAGGATGATCGAACGTGATGCTGAGGCCGGATAGGTGCGGAAGTAGGTGTGTGCAATCCAGGATCCTCGGAAGTTGAGGGACACGAGGCTTAATTTGGCGCAGAGTAACATGAAGATTGGTCACCATGGGACTTTCAAGATGTGGTACCATCGCTGTCAGGTACTCTACCGGTCCTCCAATGGTCCGCAAAGAAGGGACACTAACGGATGAAAGGTGGGAATGGCAGTATGTTTTTGCTTCGCCACATGAGGAAATTCGGAGTGTGCGTATACGAGAATGGCATTGTAGGAAGGCCAGCAGTGAGGAGATGGAGGCCAGGGGATCGATCTCAAGCTGTTCGAGTAATGGCAACTCGAGTTGTCGAAGGAGCTTGGACCATGACGAACTGGTGAGGGCTGTCTCCCTCAGGGAGAGTTCCTGAAGTGGCGACCTATGTAGTATGTCCATCGTGTAGGTGATGACTTGGGGTAGGAATATCATGTTACTTTCCGAGGAGAAGGACCGTAGTTCGGAAGGTGACGTTCGGGACGATACTAAAATCGATGGGAGTGCTGAGGAAGAAGGGATTGATAGGGGCACTGAGGGAGATGATAATGGGCTGCTGAATGAGAATTCCCGGCAGTCAGATGCCTGGATGCTGCCAAGTAGGGCAGCCACAGATACGGGTGACACGTCGTCGTCGAAAAGACTCAGGTACACGGTAGGGATGTTGGCACATCGGGGACATTCAAAGAAAATTTGTAGAGCACGGAGATGTGAGTCACTCCCATTGAAAAGGGTGCAGTGAAGAGTACGAGGGGGCTGGAAGTCCGTCATACGCCTCCACACCAGGAGAGCTTCGCAGTTCTTCTCAGTGACGGTTTTCCAATAGCCGTTGGTTGACGCAAAACCAACAGCAGTAAGATACCGTGGCGCGGCGATACTTTTGAAGATAGACGATACTTGGGTGCAGGAGCGAAGGTCGGAAAGCCCGAGCAAACCGATGATAATGTGTAACAGTTCGTTGGGGAGTATGAGCACGGTAGCTATTTTGTTTTTGACAAGAAGCGATCGTTTGGCAGGAAGTAGATTGGAAGGGTCATCCTCCCTCTTGCGCTTCAAGTTCTGTAGGGCTGGAGTTGAGGCGAGGCTAAGTAAAACCAAGACGAGTACTGCTACCTTTTTGAAGGATTCTTGGGCGTCTGAATGAGAGGGTGCCGCAAGCGCATGACCCACGGAGGCTTCTCGTGCAGCGTAGAATCGTTTGGAAGGAAGTAGATCCGAGGGATCATCCCCTCTCTTGCGCTTTGAATGCTGTAGGGCTGATGTTGAGAAGAGGTCAGGCACTAACTGAATTGAGACTGCCACCTTGTTGATCCCTGCTTGAGCCTTCGAGTGGGAGGGTACCGCGAGCGCATGATCGGGTGTGTCTTGGGCAGAGAGTCGTTTGGAAGGAAGGAGATCCGAGGGGTCGTCCCCTCTCTTGCGCTTTAGATGCAGTTGGGTTGGAATTGAGATTAGATGAGGCGCTAATTGAGCCTCTGAATTGAATGGTGCACCGAGCGCATGACTAGGGTATTCTTGGACAATTTCAATGGCAGAAGCTTGTTTGGAAGGGAGTAGATCAGAGGGGTCACCCTCAGGCGCGTGCTCCGCGTGCTGTAGGGCTGAAGTTGAGAGAAAGCGAAGTGGCTGAGCAAGTACTCTACCTTGGCAACAGCGACGTCTGAGTGGAATGGGGCCACAAGCGCATGACCAGAAGGGCGCTCTTGGGCGATTTCAATAGCAGAAGCTTGTTTGGAAGGGAGTAGATCAGAGGGGTCACCCTCAGGCGCGTGTTCCGCGTGCTGTAGGGCTGAAGTTGAGAAAAAGCGATGCAGTAACTGAGCAAGTACTCTACCTTGATTACAGCAGTTTGTGAGATTGCTTCGCTGATTAGCAGGGAGGGTTGGTTGGCAGGGAGTAGATCGGCACGCTTTGAGTACCACAGGGCTGAAGGCGAGTGACACTAATTGGTGGGACATGAGTGACAAAAGACGAGATAACTGAGCAACGGAGTGCTCACCATACAGATGTCGCCAATGCGAGGGGAGCCGTCTCCTGCTATATACTTCAGGTGGGAATATAGAAGTGAATATATCATCTATGTTGCGGATATGAAATTAAACATCGCTATAGAAAAATCCATACATACCCCGGACTGGATGGATCGCGAACGACTGATAATGTTGCCCATGAAGGAAGAACAATTTTGATGAGCGACAAAGACTAGAGATCGAGGGCTTAAATACGAGACGGGTCAAATAGGGTTGGAACGAACAATAATTGAGTTACGCACCTTTTGCGCATGACGAATGCGCGATGAATGAAGGCTGGGATTTGGGGATCCCAAATCCCAGCAATGCAGCATCACGTATCTAACAATAAGTGAGGCTGAGCTGCTCCGAGCCGAACGGGCTCGCAATTGGCGTTTACCTGCCAGAGCGATCCAATCCGGTGATCCATGAAGCTACACTAGAACGGCTTAGATCAATTCTACGGACGATATTATTGTTCTCACCTGTAACCACGGCCGTTGCTCCCCACGACAATGAAGTCCTGATAACCGATTAACGTTGAAGCCGTAATTGTAATACCGTAGGGCGTACTCGGTTTGGATGCGCGGTTTTGTTCAATGACCAAGTGTCCTTTTGAGGACTAAGTTGGTGTGCTCCGTGCGGGGATCGACGTCTATTTTATCAATTTACTTTACTATGACTACAGTGACAATGTACTACGGCCACCGCACTCGCCCCGGCCAAGTAGCCAAGTGGCGAAGGGGGCTGTTGAGTGGCATGTGTAGGAAGGAAAAGAAACTAGCGTGTGAAGTCTTCTGCCATAAATAGTGAGCAGCGATTGGTGGCACGTGACGGCCAGTGGGTGTCGAAGTCACGTGTCCAAATCGCCGCGCACTATTTACCGAGAGGTTCCCACGCGTCTCCTCTCTCTTCCCCCTCACCCTGACCGCTCGCCCCTGTAGCACTGTATTATACTCTGTATATTGTAGACGTCTCTAGTATGTAAAGTATTCGGCTGAGTTGTTTCCCGCCCCAGCGTTCTGGCTGACGGTCCAAGCTCCACACCCCCACTCCGTCCTCCACATCGCTACACGCGCCGAAGCCACGATGGCCCACTCCGCCTATGCGGTGTCCTAGATCGGCAGTCACTACAAAAGGCGAACCGCGGACTTTAGATTTCTCTCTTTTCAACCATCATCACAAGTAGGTTGTGTTGTACGGGTGTAGCTACATATCAACCTAACTGTATTAGCTAGAAAATTGTTTGATTCTCATGGAGAACCAGTCAAATGGCCGTATGACCATTGGTACGTAGTGGCTACAGGCTTAAGGGCGCGTGCTGATCGCCTGCCTCTCAAGGTCGCAGCTTGCTGGATGACCCAGATGCCTGGGCCATTGTACGCGATTGGGCGTCCGAGCGCATTGATTTCCCCACATTCGACCGCAATATGCAGAGCTTCGGGGATCGCTACGTTTCGTCGGACTGGAATCCCATTTGCAACCGTGTCTTCGACCTCTCTGAAGACGGCGACATCACTGCAGCTACTGCCTACATAGAAGACCTAATGAAAGCTCGTGGTCTACTATCCCCTCCAACACCCGTTATTACAAAAGGAAAGCGCAAGGCTGAGAGCGGCGAGCAGCCTCCCAGAAACCGGAAGCGCACTCGGAGACTGGTATGTTATTTGTTCTGCCTGGGATTTTGGCTCACGGAAACTTTGTGCAGGTCAATGCTTTCCTGGACGTAGAAGCGCAGGCTGACGATGAGGAGGACGATGAGGAGAGCACAGGGGAAAGGGAGGACGATGGTAAGCCCCCTCGTTGTGCTTCATCTTTCAAACTGCTCAACCATGCAGATGATTTCATTGTCGCGCCCTCCGCGATGATGAGTCGGGATGCTGCCCCACAAATGCGCATTTATCCGATCTCAGAGCGTGCTGGGCCCTCCACATATCTCACAGCTATCGACAGCATTGCAAAACGTTTTTTGCCACCTGCCATCGAAAGTCTCGACGATGACGAATACAATCGTCAACTTGATTATTACGCCGGTCGTGACGCCCTCGGAGAAGGGGACGAGTTGGAAGAAGAGTCAGACACCCGCCAAGTCTTGCAACCTGCTGAACTCTATGATTCTATTCACGACTGGGTCCTCGGCACGCAAGACTATTACACGCTAGTGGAATCAATCGACTATCAATACGATTTCAACCCCAAGATTCAGTACTGGGAGGACTTCTTGTCCAAACTCGCCCTTTTCGAAGACCAAGTCGAGCGGGAACGATACTTCAAGTCTATATCACTCACAGACCACCTTCGTCAGCTTGCCAATTATCAGCCCTCCTCAATGACCTCTACAACAATAGGGGATCACGCGACTGTTCAAGACCTAGCCGCCCTTCGTCCTGCAGAGACGCCAAAGGAGGGTGTCTGGATGGTGAAGGTTGTTCCTCGTGAGTTTTTCTTCGACCACCAAAATCTGGGCTCATTTTCGTGCCAGGCTCCTCTGCGGAGTACATCGTAGCTGCATGGAAGAATTTGGGACTGGATGCCAAAGTCTACAAGCTCCTTCCAGGGCGTGTCACAGTTGGCGCAGCATATCCGAACATTTTTCTCCATACGGTGCCCGTTTCGCATCGTTCCTGCATTCGAAGCTGGTCATTGATTCCAGTGGAGGATCGCATTCCCACCCATCTATTTGGACGGCCAACACCGTTGCTACCTGCTTGGTATACCATCTCGAAGCGCGGGATGTACAAGGGGGATATTGCATATGCTCTGGATTTCGACAGCGACACGATGGAATTTAAGGTTCTCGTTGCCCCACGGCGTTTGAAGCCGAAGAAACCTCTTGTAGAGTACGAACTTCTCGGACAAAGTACACGATCCCGCCGTCTCTTCTCTCCTGAAGAGCATTGTGGGCAACCTTTAACGTCGCTTTACGGTCTTCCCCGTTATCGACACAAAGAACAGGTCTTCATTTCCGGCCTCTTGCTAATGAGGGTCAATATCGGCCAAATCGCCCCGCTCTCCTCCCCTTTGCCCCAACAGATCGCACTCCATGTCTCTTCAATGGTCAACCCCTCTTTTATGAAGGCGACGTACAAGAAATACAACTACATCTTCTGGAAGACTGGCGATCGGGTTACAATCTCCGATCCCACACACCTCGGGATGCGTGCCAATATTGTCTCCATAGAGCGAGAATCCCAAACAGTCGTAGTGCGCCTATGCGAGGGTCCAGAGCATCCCGTTACCCTATCTTCATTGTCTCGGTTGTACCACGTTGGGGACACAGTCCGGGTCATTGAGGACCCCTTTAGTGACCACCAATGTGCATACCACGAGTTCATTGGACGATATGGTTTTGTCTCGCACATCGACTGCGAGACAGGCGAGGCCACCATTACCGCCGGGAATGATGAGGTAATGAGATTCTTCGTGGCAAGAGTCGCTTGCTTATTTTCATCTGTAGTTCCAGGTATCTCAGCATCTTTTGGAATCCCACTCGCCGGATCAGCGGGTCTGGGCCCCAATAGGGGTCCTCAAACCCTCTGTCATGGAAAATCCTGCTGAGCGTGTCGAGGTTGGAGACATGGTAGAGGTTAGATGTGGAAGGCATACCGGTAGCAGCGGCTTCGTGATCTGCGTGGAAAGATCTGCGGGCACTCTGAATTTTGTCTCGCCGCACAACGTGGATTACAAGGTCCCGATAGATGCAGTGACATTTACACTGGATCACCGTGCGATCCGATTCAGTCCCGATCGCGGCTATGACGTAAAGCAAGGCGATATTGTCGTCGTGATTAGAGGGGACTACAGGGGCAAGTATGGGACGGTGACAAGGGTCTGCTTAGACAATAAGGTTCTGCACGTCGATCCACTAATCCCGGGGGTGAGTGGCATGAACATTGTCGTTGGTATTGCTGCTTATTTGCAACCAATCAGCCTGCTTTCCAGCTTCCTATCATCTACTTCGCGCGCGATTTCTCTACCCGTGGTGACGAAGACAAGCAATACATAGAGAAAGAGGTGTTGATCATTGGTGGCGAGTACCGTGGATGGCGAGGGACATTGATTAACTTGGCGCGAGATAAGTGCACAGTATTACGAGGAATCTCCTCCCGATATACTTGCTCCACAGACATCGTGGTCGTCCGGTGAGTTTGGAACTTAATTTGTTTCAACTATTTCCTGAGTCCATCAAAGTGGTTCTCGAACGAGGCTCTCAGGGAGGTCCCTGACACCGCAGGAGGTTCTCGTGGTTGCCGGTGCATTTGCACGCGCCGAGGTTTCCAGTACCTCCGGCAGGCAAAGGACACCACCACCGTCAGCCATCGACGTCCCTGAATGTGAGGCAGAAACCGTCGAGACCACTACTCCCAGTCCTTGGGAGGTTAACGAAAGTGATCGCGAACCGTGCGACACCCCTGCACTCGAAGGTAACGATCACTCCAGTCAACGGTTTTATTGGTTATCTAATGTATCTCAGTACACGAATTCATGCTCCATCCAAACGTGCTTAAGTCGCTAGAAACCTTGCACGCAGTCTTCCAGATCACCGGTGGGCAAGGCAGTTACATTTCGCGACTTGCCAATACCCGGATACCGAACCCGTTTCAATCTAAGGATGGCCAACCTGTCCCCAAAGGTCAGATTGCGGTCCTTTACACCGCCCGTACCAAAGGCTCGCGTCTCGAGGACCACATCATGCCCGAAACGTGTCTCAGGGTATTCCCTCCTGTCGAGAAGAACTCTTTTTGCATGGTGATTGAAGAGAAGGAGGATGGAGAGCGCATAGGGTCTGTCTTATCCGTCACGCGGGTATTTAAAAAAGACAAGAAGGTCGCTGTTCAACGAGTGGATGGGACTCAAGCGGCAGAAGATTTTTTGCCTATGAGCAGGGTAATTGTAGTCAAGCCTCGTCTTTGATGTGCGAACAGTGTTGCAACCTGCAGTCGGGTTAACTACTTCACATGACATGCTGATAACGTTGAGGCGGCGGATCATAAACAATGCTACGTATACTATTTCCATGGATATACTCTCATCCACCACGACCGGAACTATTCTTCAGATACATCTTCAAAAAGTCAGCAACGACCCAATTACCATCATACTGAGAAAGTTGCGGGTATCTCTCTTTCGCCTTCGATGAGGAGATTATACGAGAGAAATAGAGGAGCAGATGTGTCTCACCTTTGCGAACACCACTTCGAGGTGTTCCCGCTGCTGCTTGCTCCACGGTCTGCGTGTCACAAGGTGCTCTCGAGCGAGGTGAATGACAAAAGTCTGAATGGCGCTTCAATACCAATGAGTGACAAGGATAGCTATACTGACCCGGATCTCCTCATATTCAGCAGGTGGCCAACCAAGTTTGTCCTGCAAATTATAGCCACCTCGGTTGATTCTGGAAACCTCTCCTCGAGGCTTGAGCATCAAGATTTTACCGGTGGAAGTTGGGGCAGGATCCGGGTTTTGAGGCTCAGCAGGGCGTTCTACATCGAGTGTTTCTTCCCGAGGAAATACTTTGTGTTGTGTCAATGGTGCCGGGGTTACACCACGTTCCGGGGGGAAAACCGAATGGCGTGTGAGCGGAGAAAAGTATCGATGAAAGGTCCAGTGAGCTGCGACTTTGGGCATGAATGGGCGGTAGGTCCGATGTCAGTAGTGCGAGCCTTACCTACGTATTTATCAAAGTTGGCCAACAATGATCGAGAAATACAGGTCCTTCTCCTGCCGTTTACGCGAGGGGCCACGAATCGAGATCTGATCCTATGAAATGTAACAATAAGAGGCGCACAACCATAACACACATACATTTGTCCCCTACATTTGTCCCCGAGCCTAAAGGAGCAAGCTTTTAGCGTATTTCTAACGCGACATTATTGTCTCATCAGATATGATTTGCGTACATATAGCGTCACAATAGCATTACAACTAATTATAAGTTACCTAGTCTCTATCTATAGTTGATGATCGCGAGCAGAAGGAAAGTATAATCCATTCAAGTGACTCCTTAAATAGTGTTTGGCACTCCGCTGGGGATTTTTGGCACGTGAGTGGCCACGTGCCAAAAATCGCGGCGCACTATTTATGACCAGGAGTTTCACACGGTGTTTCTTTCCTTCTCCAATCTAACCAAAGCCACTCATTACGCCTATCATGACCTATTTATTCTCTTTGTAGTGTACTTAGTTAGGATTAGAGTTATCGTGCTGTAGTCCAGCAACCGTTCACAATTAAACACGGTCCGAAAACATCGCACCAAGACCGACCGCATAATGACAAAAAGAAGCTCTCCTCGCCAAAACATCTGCATTCACCCAAATTCGTCCAGTGCCAGGTATGGTCTAAGGATGCCTTTTCTTTCGCTGCGAACTCATACATTCTTCGTTCGTGCATCATCCGTCTGCTTTATTGTTTCCCCTGTCTCTATATAAACCAGTCTCCAATTCCAGTGAGTACTATCATCATGAAATTGGCGCATTCATCTTCTGGTCTTTATTACCCTGCTCGTTACCTTCCGTACCGAAGGTATCCACCTCGTTCTAATTTCCCTTTCCTTGTAGATCTGTCTCTCGACGCTGGCTCACATACCTGCAATGATACTAACTTCATCGACCCAGCCAACCTCATTGACACTCCAACGTTGAGCATGCACCCTGGCCCATCAATCAAACTAGATCACCAGACGCCAGCATCGGACGAGGTGAAGTTCTCGCTCACTTCAGCCGCTCACATCGCTGACGCTACCGCTGCTGGCAATACAGGCCATGTCAGTGGATCATCCGACATTTTGCCAGTCAACCTATGTGCAAGATCTAAATCAAGCCCTCGCGGATGAGATTGAAATCAGAGTCAACAGGGCGGTCGCAGCAGCGCTGGCGGATCTCAGGCTGCAAAATCGGGAAGTATGTATTTGTTAGCTAACTGCGATTCACGGCTGACTCGGTGATAGCCAATCCTGTTGGCTATCTTCCGTTTCTTTGGAAACATCATTTGGCAAGGCTCAGCGAGCGCGGTCAAACAGGTCGTATTGCTTGCTTTACGGTGCATTAGTTACCGAGGGCAGCCCGCTGCTTTTATAGGTGTGTTTATTGTTCATTCTGACGAACTTTGCCTTACCTTCTCAGCTCAAGAACCTGATTCTATGCCAGGGGGGTTGGACCATCCCATGGACACTTAGTGTAGGCATACCTACATGTACTTTGTATTACATGTTGAAAGGAAGTTACACCTTTAATCATAGGAGGGATGTTATGGGGGCGATGTGGAGCGTAGCGGCAGCCAGCCCCTCACCAGATATCGGCACCGTTTCAGGGAATGTTGGAAATCAAGTAGGTATTCCATGGTGCACTGCACGTTTCGCGGCACTTTCTGGTACAGAAGGCATCATACAACGCTGTCGTCTTACTCCCGCGGGTCGCCATACTTGATGAACAGTGGGAGAACATATGACACTGATACTGATCGAGTGAGCAGGTCGTAAGCGGGTCGTGAGTAGGTGACGAGCGGGGAATTACTATAAGATGCAGATAAATCTTTCAAAGACGGTCTGCATTACATTTGTTGTCGAGTATATCAAAAATGGACTAGAGACCACTACTCAACCCTACTTACTTCCTGACCGACCCCGACCCACACCGTCACCTCCTCTGGATGAGGAAGTTCTGAATTGCCCCCTCGGTTTGTAACAGGTGGATTTGGCACCAAAGGTGAGGGCCTCATTAAGGCAAACGATGACAACAGAGATATGTCGGGGAGATCAGAGGGTATCTTCGTCATAAGAACATTGACAAGTATGCAAACCAGAGCAAGCCAGACAAATTGCTTGATGGATGAAGCAGAAGAGGTCCGAGTCTCAGCGGGTACAGGTGGAGTCGTAGTCTGCAATGGTGAGCCTCGGGATTTGAAACTTAAAATGATATATACCTTCAATGCCTCGGTCCATACTTTAATGTCACTATGGCCATCCAGTGCACTCCCGGTGACCATGAAACATCCTTGGGCACTCTCGGACATCTATAGTACATCAGATGATTAACTTGCGGATGATGCGTAGTATTACTTACAGTCACGGCAACGATAAGATCTCCAGCTTCGGAATATTCAGGTGTCATCGAAAACATGAAATTTATGAACCTTACCAGCTCCATGGTCGAGTTTATCGAGAAAGGCGCCAGTATGATAATCGAAAATGCGAGCGAACCCATTGTCACCTCCAACAAGCACCATCCCTGCCTGCTGCGCAACTGATATCTGAAGGGGCACGTTGACCAAGATATTGTGGTAATAGCTTTGCGACCGATGGAGAGTGGGCACGATGTATTTATCAACCCCATCGCGCAGGTTGGAAACAAGCAAGCTGTGGCCATCTAGGAAAGCATCTCCACTATGATGGAAGAGATAGACCGTCAAGGCAAAGCGCAGCTCTGAAATCATAGAACGTACATCCGACCATCGATTTTTTTTTGCCATTTGAGATCCCAAGGTTCGATCGAATAGCAGCACCTAGAACGATAAGTGAGTATGAGAACACCTCACCTTTACATCAGCAAATCAAGAGGAAGCTGGACAGCACTTGACAGTACTGGACAGCATCATAGTGGCCATAGTGAGGGTCCAACTTGACAGAACTGTCATAGTGCTATGATATACTATGACAACATAAAACACTGTGACAGACTATGACAGACTATGGCCACACTATGGCAATACTATGATAGTGCTATGACATACTATGAGAGCACTATGACCAACTATGACCCACTGTGGAATACTATGAGAGCACTATGACCCACTATGAAATACTGTAATCATGTTTAATTTCTTTAAAAAGTTATATTTCATCTCAATTACCTATTTGAACTTACAATTGATGATATATTTTACTTACTCTTATAGTTGCTTTCCACTTACTTACTTATTATCAAATAAATGCTATTACTATTCTAGTATGCTTCTTAACATTTTTAACAAAGTCTACTAATGAAATTGTTCAAATAATAATGTGTTATGAGGAGGAGTTGAACTCAAGACCTTACCTTATAAGGTATTTGCCTAAAATGGAAATACCAAACACATTAACCACTAGGCTATTGTATCTTATATTTACTTAAACAAATAGATCTATATGAGT
>QFES01001690.1:0-15191 GCA_003316375.1 Tylopilus plumbeoviolaceoides
GTGGAGACAGAGCTCCACAGTTAGGTACCTTGCTGGGAGTGGCTGGATGGATTGGAATGCTGGCCAGTCTGGGGCAGTCCTGGGCAAAGGGGGGTCTGGTTTGCTGATGAATTCCTCAACTTATAGATCGACTTAAAGGGGCTGATCTCTTCACCACAATGGATCTCAGATGGGGATACAATAATATCCGAATCAAGGAAGGAGACGAATGGAAAGGAGCCTTTGTCACGCCTATCGGTTCCTATGAACCATTGGTAATGTACTTTGGAATGACTAATTCCCCATCTATGTTCCAACAGATGATGAACGATGTCTTCAATGACATGTACACGGTCGTCATCATCTTCATGGACGATTGTAACATATTCACCAAAGGAAGACCAACAGAGGAACATCGGAAGATTGTCAAAGAAGTCCTTCAACGCTTATGAGAAAACGACCTTTATGTTAAACCCGAAAAATGTCACTTCGAGCAGAAAAAAGTAGACTTCCTCGTAATGGTTGTATCACAAGAAGGCGTTGAAATGCAGAAGTCAAAAGTGGCCGGAGTCCTCGATTGGCCAACTCCGACCAGGCTCAAACAAGTGCAAGGCTTTCTTGGCCTTTGCAATTATTACCAATGTTTCATTGCCAATTTCGCTGACATCGCTAGACCCTTGAACGATCTCACCAAAAAGGATGTACCCTTCCAATGGGGACCAAGGCAAGAAAAGGCGTTCAATGACCTGAAGGAATTCTTTACCAAGGCACCTCTCCTCGCATATCCTGATCAAGAAAAAGAAATGTGAGTGGAAACTGATGCTAGCAATATAGCAACCGGGGGCGTTTTGTCTGTAAAAGGAGAAGATGGTTTGTGGCGACCAATGGCATTTATCTCTCACTCTTTTGACAGCGCAGAATGGAACTATCCGATCTATGATAAAGAACTCTTGGCAGTCATTAGAGCTCTCAAAGAATGGTGCCATTACCTTATAGGGAGAGATTCTTTTGAGATCTGGACGGATCATAAAAATCTTGAATACTGGCATAAGCCACAAACCTTATCCCCTAGACAGGCACGATGGCACGCACTCCTTCAAGAGTTCAACTATATAATGTGCTATAAGCCAGGAACAACGAACGGTCGAGCAGACGCTCTATCAAGAAGACCGGATCACGGTGATGCGGTTACAGATCATAATACTAACATCACCATATTTCCAGAAATAGCAGAAGCGAACAATATTTCCTTATCTTCTTCCTTTTACAATGAACTAATCTCCGAATCACAGAAGATTTCAGGGGACGTAGAAGGTTTTACCTTCAATGATGAGGAAAAAATATTCAAAAATAATTCTGGAAAAACCTTCGTTCCTCCTTCACTTCGCACAAAACTCCTAAACATTTGCCATGACGCTCCTGTTGCCGGCCATCCTGGTCAGGCAAGAACAATCCATCTTCTTTCTCGACATTTCACATGGCCCGGTATTACTAAAGATGCCAAACTTTACATAGACTCTTGCCAGACGTGCGCCCTCACGAAGGGTAAGCAAAAAGCACCGGCAGGAAAACTCATGCCCCTTCCTATCCCCGAACATCCTTGGGAAGATATTTCTGTCGATTTCATCACCGGACTTCCCATTTCATCTTCATATGACTCAATTTGCGTTATTGTGGACAG
This sequence comes from Tylopilus plumbeoviolaceoides, assembly GCA_003316375.1. Classification (NCBI taxonomy): domain Eukaryota; kingdom Fungi; phylum Basidiomycota; class Agaricomycetes; order Boletales; family Boletaceae; genus Tylopilus; species Tylopilus plumbeoviolaceoides. The sequence goes on from QFES01001690.1 coordinate 1,661, forward strand.
ATTCTCCAAAGAAGTGGTCTTTGTCCCTTGCGTCAAAACCACATCCTCCAAAGATTTAGCTCGTATTTTTAGAGATAACGTTTGGTGCATTCATGGACTCCCTCGTACTATAGTTTCAGATCACGGACCACAGTTTGTTTCCGATTTCACTTCCGAACTTTGTAAACTCCTCGGGATCGAGCAACGGCTCTCCACAGCATATCACCCTCAAACCGACGGGCAGACCGAAAGGATCAATTGAGATCTAGAACAATATCTCCGTGCCTACATGGCAAAGAAGCCTTGAAGAAACTTGGGCGGAATGGATCAAATTAGCCCAATTCCAGCACAACAACGCCCTTACTTCTGCCACCGGTACTATCCCTTTCGCAATCACCCAAAATTACCATCCCCATTTAGGTTTTGAAGGAAATGCAAAGACCGCAGCTGGAGAATTTGGCAAGGAAGCAGGGAGGGCTCATGCGGAGATTAAGGAAGCCCTTGAGGCATCCCAAAAAAGAATGAAACGATCAGCGGAACAAAAAAGAAGCGAAGCACCGGACTACGCTATAGGCGATCAAGTATGGCTATCCACAGAACATCTCAAGCTTCCTTACACCACACGGAAATTAACCCAAAAATGGATCGGACCTTATACCATCACAAAAGTCCTACCAAACGCGGTTACTTTACACCTCCCTAAATCCATTCATATCCACCCAACGGTTAATGTATCCCGCATCAAACCCTACCAAGATGTTCTAGAAGGACAACCAACCTTCCGCCCTGACCCGGTCGTAATCACGGAGGAAGGACACGAAGAATATGAAGTTGAATTCATTGTGGCATCACGAATGAAAGGATGGCAGCTCCAATACCTCGTCCATTGGAAAGGATGGGATGAAACGGATCGTACGTGGGAACCATTAGCAAATCTGGCTAATGCAGGAAAAGCAATTGCCGAATTCCATAAAGAGAACCCATCATCACCCCGAAAGATCCGTGGAATCTCCACAACCGACTTCGCCGCTCTTTTCCACGATTACTCTATTGATACCGCAACACGTTTCCATGCCACGCATTTGGACTTCGAAGGAGGTATATAACTCCTCCGTACCCTCGACTTCCCCAGCATCCTTCCAACATGTCTATCATCGTCTTTTTCCTCTGCGCCACTGCCGCTTTCTTCGCTTTCCTTCTTTATGTTATCTCCCATGCCATCCTCGACCACGCCTCTTCCGTCGTCCAAGAAGCGGCACGCCGACAAATACCTATTGTCGTCTCTTTGTCACTTGGCCCCTTCCACGTCTTCACCTTCTCCACAATTATATCAGGCGAATGGAACGCCATTGGAGTCCAACAACGGTGGGGTAAGATGATTAAACGCCCACAAGCAGACTGGGAAAACGACCAATGGGACATCAACAACGACGTACCGGCAAATGGTCTGAACCAAGGGCAATGGGGGAATTGGTAAGCCGAGTCGTCTTTTACGGCGATCCATACCCGGAAACGGATTGGATAGGCTTATCGAGTCTCGTCGGGACGACTCGATCTAAGAGGGGGGTAGTGTTACGATTTCATCCTTCTCATCATTCTCATTGACTAACGTATCGTATGATTCTCCTCTTCTTTTCCATTGGTTTACCATATGACTCCACTTTCTTACTTGTATAGCCTCAACTGTGCATACCTGTACGCGCAGCATTGCACATCCTTACTAGGTAATTCATAGCTCAGTCTGTGCGCATTGGGCTCCAGTATTTAAACCCATGTAAAATACTTAGGACGACAGTCTTATCCACTTGTTCAATTCTCGCCTTAGGCTTGAGTGCGAATTAAGGATACTGCTCCAACTCTATCTTTTCTACTCGCTTTAAGCTTGATGACTAGCTTTAAAGCCTCGAACACTGGTTGTCTGATTGTCTTGCCCTCGAGCGTTACGACTCAAAGTCTAGGTCATTACATACAGTGCACACTCAATAGTAGTGTGGAGACTTGTGTTCCAAGAATCATTGAGCAAGACGATTAAGGAAGTTCAAGGTGGTTCCTGTTAGTAGTGGAATGTTCAAAGGGGTTCAACGTGGAGGTTAGAGCATAGATTCACAAGGCCTAACTTAAGATACATGTATAGACTAGAACCTAGATATAGGTGTGGAAATGCATATGGACCATGTTCATGTATGGTACAAAGACAATGAGGGAACAAAGGAGAACATGAGAGAACATATGGTAAACCAATCAGAGAAAGAGGTGAAAGATCATACAATGTACAAGGCAATGACAAGAGAAAAGTAAGGAAAGTCACACAGGGTTGGAGTATCCAAAAAAACAGACAATCATAACAGGAAGCGCAGCAACAGGCCTGTGGAGGAAAGGACATGTCATTATAGAGAGTCTAGGGCTGGTTGGCATATGAGTCAGAATGAGTCAAGGACAGAAAAGGAAAGAAAAAGGTGGTGTCATATCCATATTGTAATACTCACAGGATAATAGCTGATTTTCCATCATCTTACTGGTTTCATCTTTTCAAACCTTGTCTTTTAGTACCTTGCTGATATTTCACAGACAATGTTTGACAAGGACTGATACATACATTTTAAATTGACATCCCCAACTCCTATGGTAGTGGAGGAGGGTTTTATCAGACAGGTTTGTCAGGCACCTGCAAAACAACTTGTCAAATGTGGGAAAATGTTATGTAACATAACTGTTCAGTTTTCTCTTTTCTCTTCACAAACTTGTTCTCATTCATCTACACACATCAGCCATGATTGCTGGGTCCCAGTGCAATTTTGTTGATTCCCTGTCTGATGTATTTGTTTGTCATTATGGTTCCATCATTGCTGCCATGTTGAGGAAGCCACCACTACCTGTCTACAATGCTGATGAGACTCCTATATATCACCTGCATTGGGTTAATTAATCATATACTAGTAGGCTATGTAATCATGCATGTATCCTTGACAGTTTCTGTTATCTTGTCCATTGTCAGTGTCCAAGTCACTTGCTTCATGTCATTGTCTCAACTTTGATTTGCCTTGTTGTGATACAATGATAACATTATACTACTTCTGTTTTTTTTTTTTTTCCAGAGTCAGGGACTTGGCACATCAACATGCTGCTACCAATATGTTACCATATATGTATATCTAGCTATATCTGCACTTCCTCATTTTCCTGATGAAGAAGGCAATCCATTCCCCAGTACCAGCTTGGGGGCCCAAGGATATGCTTGGTTTTCATCAACCAGAACTAGCACACCTCCTTTGCTCTATTCACCACATCAATGATATGATGAAAGACCTCATGGAGTAAGTACAGCACTCACAATATGTTCTACTAGTATGTGTTAATTGATTTATTCATGATGGACAGAACAACAAAGAAGATCCAGAATGGGGCCATCAAAGTAACAGCACAAAAGAACCCTGCCTTTCTTTATGATGGTGATACACCAGGCAAAACATTAAATCCTGACAATGCATCTGAGGGATTTTTGCATGGATTCCTGCTCAGACATGTAAGGATCCCTTCTGCTCTTTCGGGAATGCTCACTCTTATGCTGGACCAGGTTATGAAGTATATTTGTACATCACCCTCATCCACTGTGACTCTCAGGTGGATGCATACTGTAACGACCTAGGCTTGAGTCGTGACGCTTAAGGGCAAGACAACAATTGAAACCAATGATTCAAGGCTTTAAAGCTAATCGTCAAGCTTAAAGCAAGTAGAGAAAGATGAGATAGTGGAGCGGTATCCTTAATTCACTCCCAAGTCCTAAGACGAGAGGAAACAAGTGGATAAGACTACCGAATATGACAGAATACATGGGCTTTAAATACCGGAACCAAGAATGCACAGACCAAGCTATGAACTACTTAGTATAGACGAGCAATGCTGCGTACGCAGCTATGCACACTCAATGCTGTACGACTGCATATAGTAATGAAAAGTGGTGTCATATGTCGTCCAATGAAAAAGGGAAGAAAGGTCATACGATAAGTAAGCCAATCGAAAGAAAAGGAAAAGATAAAGGAAATCGTAACACATACCACATCACTTATGTGGCCATTCATGTGAGTGCTTGTTTACTCACACACTACATGGATAACCATTTTGGCAGGCATGGTTCAGTATGTATCTGCATGCTGGACAAATTTGTCAAGACCAACTCTTTCTTCCAGTTTCCTGACTTTTTTACAAGATCATTGACTTCATACAGAATACTACAACAGATGCTGATTGGGTCAATGAATTACTCAGACACTACAGCAAGTAAGTGACAATCTTCACATGGATGTATACTTAATTCAAGGCTCTTATTCAACAATGCGTGTGGTATTGGACATGCCACCAAGTTCATCAAACTTGAAGGTGATTCAGACAACAATGACATGGCTATCATGAGGAAGCAGATGGCTGGATGAGTGTCCAACGACTCTGGCAACAACTTCTTAGCCACAACTTGAAAGGCTCCTCACGACCTGCATGCTCATGATGTTCCCAGTGGTCACAATAGTCCATCCATCTTTGATCATGATGGCAGTCATGATGACAGTCATGGTCATAATGGCCCATCCATCTTTGATCCCAATAGCCCACCTGCCTTCAAATACGACAGCAGTCATGATGACAGTCATGATAGCCCATCTGCCTCAGGCTGTCAAGCAGAGCATGTAGATGTGAGGGAACTTGAAGGCCACCATACTTACCTGACTGGGTGGTGTGAGAGAAGCACAGACAGTGGGAAAGAGACAGAGAACTTGTTCTATTACATCAGGAAGGCTTTCCTGGTATATATACTGTAGTCTAAGCATCTAAGCAATCCCCAGAGGGTATGTGAAGACCTTGCAGTATGTGCATGTCTTATTACATACAGTCTGGTGTATGTCTGGTGCAGACAGACCAGGACCAATGTATGTCCAAAGTGGACTGACTGCAAACAGTCATGGACTACACATGTCTGAATGTCCTGCATACTACTACTAGTCTAATAAGGGTGTATGTACTAGGTACCCTACTTATCTATTTGACACCACCTTTGATCGTGGCCACCAGCATCACTGGCACACTGGCAATCCGCTGACCTTTGGTGGTCACAATACCCCCTCATCTGATCCTCCTCCTCAATCATCTCATGCACATAATGTTGGTGAGGCAACAAGCTATCTGACACAGGCAACCATGGCTCTGACCCTCATGAACAATCTCAATGAAGCAGGCACTTCAGTGGTATGAAATGGCAAGTGCAAGGAACAAGTCATCATGGAATCAGAACCTGATGACAATGACAGTCCGTTGACCAACATCAGAGAAGACAAGAGCACAACAAAGAAATGCAAGAAGTGCAAGTTGGGATTGAAGGATAGTGGTGCTTCTTTGAAGAGGTCAACCTAGGAAAACACGCTGTAAGAAAGATAGTCAGTGTGGGATGCGAGGATAACTCGTCCCAGGGGTTCTGAAGAGGATAGAAGAGAGGGTTTGCTTTCAAACCTATCTCGAGTGTGGGCAAGAGAATCCGGAGCACGAGAAACACAGAAACGAAAGTCCAGACACAGACACGGAAACCTGGAAATGGATGGGAAAGACGAAGGAAAAGGGGAAGGGAAACGACTCGGAGACGAACCTGCACACGGGCAGGTGACCTTCAGACTGCAAGAAGATAGTCTATTCTTAGCTAGACAGGCTCTTAAGTAGGATGTAGCTATTGGAAATGCTACCTGAAAACTTCCAGGGACCCTGTCATCCCTGTCAAATGCAAAGGAAAATAAAGAGGGCTGCCTCTATAGTATGGCAGTGACAGCAGCAAAGGCCTAGAGCCCCAGCACACGATGTCCGAAGTGATATGAACAGCGACAATAAGTCCGGACGACCCGGACACGGAATAACGGACCGGAAACGGAACGGATACGAACGGATTGGACGGATTGGACACGGAATGACATGGATTGATGTGGGATGGCGACCCGGAAAGCTGCGAAATAGGGGGTTTCAACTGTAGAGAGTGATGAACTCCTACAACGCGGGTATGGGGGACACTGCAGTGTTTGAGAAACAGGTATTGAGGGTACAGGTACAGGTTTGGATTGGTGTACCCACTTCACTACCATGCACATTCACCGCAGGTTTGTGGTGTTGTATGGGTTCAAACCCCTAAGTAGTGGGGGTGGTTAGTCAGCTGCTGTGCCTGCTGTTGGTGGCACTGCCACCACCATATCTGACCACATCATGCCACCTCTGGCAGTGTGCCACCTTCCTAGTCACCATTAGAACTCCTCAAATTGCAACTGTATCAGACATATTATAAATTGGGCAGACAATGTACTACCAATAAAGCTGTGCTATAGATCTAGACTTGGAGCAGCTCAGCTGTGGATGCCATTGCAGAACTTTGGCGAAGAGGCACTGATATAAAACCCGAGGTAAGGAAAACTTGGTTCTCAATGTGCTCACTACTCATTGTACTCAAAATGCCTCCTAAGCTCACACTAAAGCTATCTTGAAAGCCAACTCAGTCCAAGTCTCTTCAAGTTGATGCAATTTCGTCTCACTCTGAGTCTCATGCCTCCAAGTCCTCCAAGTCCACTATGGTTTTCCTATCAAGCCTTGCTTCAAATGTCTGATAATCTTTCAAGAATGATGATTTTGCTGATTATGCTGTTGGGACTGTGTCAGCACCAGCTGTCACCAGTGAGCTCGACAAGTTTCTACATCTTCCTCCAGTGAACACTAGTGAACCACCCGTGTGGTGGTATAACAATCGCCATACATATCCCACATCATTTTGAATGGCACTAGACTATCTTTCAATCCCAGGTACCTTATTTTACTCCCTATTTATTCATGTAATGATACCGGTCAGTAGCAATATCAACCACTGTGGAACGAGTGTTCTCGCAAGGACACCAGCTCCTCCATTTCACTCGAAACCGGCTGTCACTGGTTCACCCTCCAACTTGAAGTCTATCATCCAGGCTTTCCTTTGCCTTGGCGCCTGGGGAAGGAATGACTTACTCTTTATGGAGGACATCTTGGCAGCTGTTGGAGCTCAGAAAAGGAAGTGGGATGACCCAGATGTAGCTGGTGATTCACTGCCTGAGTAGTACTAGACATCCTGAACTACTTATGTGGTGCAATGAAGGAGGGTAACCTGCAGTGTTCTTGACCACCACAGTGTTTTCCAAACACCGTCAGTATGGCAGGTCGGTGTCTACCCATACCCGTTACAGGTACGGTGTCTGAGTCTGTGGGTATGGGTACGGTGTTGACTTTTTGGTCCACGGTGTTACCCATGTGGAACGCTAGGTCAACCTGCCAGTGGTCTTGAAAGTAACCTCCAGGCAGGTGCACCATGTTATCCTGCTGTCATTCATGTTCTCTCATGCATTAGATGACATTGTAAGATGCTTGTACTATGCTACCTGAATACCAATATTGTTTGTATGCTAGCATGCACTGATCAGCAAACCACTCTTTTTCCCACAGGCTGTCACAGTGATGACAGTGGCTTACAGCATCGCCACAGTGCTGCCACAGTGCTGCCACAGTGCTGTCACAGTGACACAATGCTGTGCACTACTGTACATAATATCAGGGGTTTGCTGATTGGCACTGTACAATCAATGTAAGATAATGCAGTTGCCTCTCCCATAACCCATACCCCCTCGGGAGAGGCCCAAAGGTATGGGTTACTGGAGGGTATGGGTTTTAGCATTGGTGAGGATGACAACTCAAAATTAGTCCATTAATCATGTATGAGTAATTCTATAATACATCACCAAATCAGTCAGTTTACAATATCTGACTAGAGTAGATTATAGCTACCATCTCAGCTCATCTACACCATTGACATTGTTGTTACCTTAAGGTGAATATATTCAGATGTGAGTGACCTCAATTAGTGTTCATGGGGCCATCATGGTGATGATGCCAGTGAATCATTGGTAGTGTATCATGTCAATGATGCACTGTTGAAATGGCCCCTCTCAATATTGACTCTGGCATTGGTATTCACTGTATTTGATATATTATCAGGTATCATGATTATCATCATTGATATAGCACCCAATAGACATACATATGTATTCAAATATTGTAGGTATCTGTGAATGTACTATGTAGATACCATGTCACATTGCTGATGAAATTGAAACTCGACCCAAAATGGATGTCTGCTATGTACATATGCGGAGTCTTTCTAACTCGTCAACTGCCATGTTCACAATGACGTCTGGATCATCGTGCTGGACCCAATGACTACTCCCCCTAACAATGAACACTTTCCGTACTTGTGGATGAGCGGGCACTAGCTCTGGTGGGCAGATACTGCTCAGCTCAGGATCTGCGACCAACACCGTCATCTCGACGTGCGATGGCATCGCAGCAAACAAGTGCCGATACGCGAATGGTTTGATGTGCTAGGGACGGTCGGGACCGGGGTGCGCCCAAGAGGGGGGAAAAAGTAAGTCGGCAAGGGCCCGTGTGAGCTAAAGTCCACCCGAGGCAAGATCACGCCTCACCTCGAATATTCGTCCCGGTAACCCGCTCTGCGCCATGTGTAGTCCCACCACCCTCGACACGGCATCTTGGCGCGTCCATGTCGGATGGTTCGCCATGTATGATTCAACACTGGGCACGTGTTGTATCTCACCGGCGTATCGCGTGTCGAACTCATCCAACACCTGGTCGCTGAACTCGATCCCGGGGTCGACGAGAATCACAGCCGTCTTCAACGTCTTTCCGTTCTCCTGGTCGTGAGGAACTGGAAGGAGAGGGAGGAGCGCAAGAGTGACGGTACCACCGAAGGAATGTCCAATGATCACGTCGTAGGTGAATCCGTTTGCGAAATACGTCGAGTATAGATCCTGAGCAAACGTTTGGAGATGGAAATCGTCGGCTAATCGATGACCATGTCCCAGCATGTTGGGTGCTATCACCAGAAAGCCTAGACGAACGAAGGTCAACTGAGATCACATCACGTCAGAGGAAGATAATCAGACCGGCTTTGGCTAGGCTCTGAGCCACCGTCTCCCAGGTGTGAGACGAACAGGTATTCCCGTGGATCAGGAAGGCTCGTTTGGACGCAGCTGGTGATCCCCACTGTGTCGCAGATGGCACGGGCGTCATCGTGGGTTGGGATTGCGGAAAGAAGGGGAACCACCCGCCGTCGTATATAGGTCCATTGGCTTTGCTCACACAGGATCTATTTCTGATATCGTGAGATGGAAATTACCATCCCCCGCTGCGCGGGTTCACCTCCTCTGGCATCCAAAATGTCAGTCGATTTCAGCCGAACCTCGTGAGTAATATACACAGTACAATCAAACCTGGCGACTATTGATCTTGGCAGTGGTCTTAGAGCTTCCTGTCAATCATACTCTCAATGAAACCTGCCGGTGTCAATGGGTATTCTTTTAGCTCGACTTTTCCACCCACGACGACCGTGTTAGCTTGAAGCATGATCTTGCGAGGCTACCATCCACCAAGCATATCACTGTGAGAGTGATCACGGGAATGAAAGTATAACTCACCTGCTTCTTCCTAAGAACAAGATCTCGAAGGTCGCCCAGCCAATCCTTGGGTGGTGTCGTGAGTTCCGTGTAATAGGCCCTCGCACCAGGTCCGTCGGCCACACTCTTCCGAATCTGCAATTGGCAGAGCAGTTCGCCCATGACCTTACTGCCATTTCGAAGAACATTCTGGCGGTCGACCTTGGGCAAAGTCAGAAGGCAGAAATTGTGGCCGATTGCACAGAAACATACCTTGACATAAGCATCTTCAAGGTTGCCTTTCGCGTCACGGACTGTCTCAAGTTTCATCAAGCCATCCTGCTCCATGAATTTAGTGATACCAAGCCTTGCAAAATATCGTGGTTGAATACGTTGATACCCAGTGACCAATTCGTTCACATACCTGGCTTGCATATGGGCCTGTCCGTGTTTGCCTGTGGATGGATCATAGTACTCCAGAGCGCGAATTCCAGCGCGCGCCATTAAAAGGAAAGATACGTAGACGATCTCTTCGCGATCATCCGGATCATCATACTGGATGAGAGATGGAAGAGCATCGTATGCGAGTCCGTTTCAAGAGGTGAAGCACTCACACCCATGATGCTGAGGATTTTGTCGTTGTTTGCAACTACGCCAGATCAAAAGCTGAGTCGAGGTAATGCGGCATAGGCGGACCGAAACTCACGAAACATTGCCACAGCTTCTGCACGGCATTCTTCCATCGATGAGGAAATCTCCCCCAGCACAGAACCAGGGGTTTGGCCAGGCTTGTACCACGTCTTGCTGTATCAAATATAAAACTACATAAGCTGCAGAGAGAGAGAGAACAACAGCTTACACTTTCTCCCCAGTGAGTGGATTGATGGTCTACACCAAGTGTGAGTCGGAAAGTGACGCGAGAGCACGGTAAAACGTACCTCAGGATCAAAGTTAAATGTTCCATCCAGATTCTCCGTTAATAATTTGCCGGAGCCGTGACCGAGCAGCTCGTGATTCGCAACTTGCAGCTCAAACGCGCGGGAATCCCACTTGTTGTACAGCTCAAGGTCGCTCTCATGAACGAAAGTTACTTGCTCATCTGGTGTTAACTATGGTTGAGCGTCGGCCACACATGGCATTCGACAAAGAAATGATGGTTCATAACTCACTGGGAGCTTTCGCTGCAAGGATATTCTGCACAACGACAAACCGGACTCAGGAGTTTTTGCACGATAAAAGAAGCACAGGATCTTACTGAAAGAGAGACGTTCTTGAACCCGACAGATTCACGGATGGAATAATAGTTCGGTATCTATGCCGTCGTTTAGACGATGGGAAAAAATACGTCCAGCCGCTTACATTGATTCCAGCAGGTATACCTGTAGATCATTCTGCATAAGCGGGTTGTCCTCACCTGGTAGTAAGGCTTACCTCCTGTTGCGAAATGGAGAATTTCGAGAGCTGTAAAGTCCGGTTTCTTGAACTGATCTACCTCGAATGCAGACCCCCAGGGAAGGACTTTGATAAGTTCAGGAGCATTGTTGACAAGCGTATTGTATTTAGCGCTGAGAGCTTTATCGACGACGGCAGTAAAACCTAGCATATTTTGAGCGACCTGGATAAAAAATCGGTAATACCAGATGCTAACCTTCCCATTCAGCACGACCACCATATGGATCTACATAAGTCTCGATGAATCCGATGTAACTCTCCACAACAGGTCCAACATCTTTGACCCATGCAATTGAGCCCTTTTTGTGGTCCTCAATGGAACCCGTCTCAAAGCTTGGAAAAGGTTCAATACCATCGGTAATCGATACTAGCAAGAAATTTACGATTTAATGTAACCATCCAGCATAGCAGTTTGGTTGTCATTCGCCGTGTACTTCTTGGCCTGTTTGCATATCCCCTAAGTTTAGTGCATGATGAAAGGGTGATGAAACCCACAAGCTGTAGGGCCGCGACGACCAGGGAAAGCGATTCCGAGAAGTCACCATATTCGACCGTCAGTTTTCCATGGGTGTTCAATTCATGAGACGTTGAAGGTTGCTTCTGAACAGAAGCAACAAGCAGTGTTAAATCGCCTGGACCATTTTTGCGAACACTTTAAGGTGTAAATCACTCTGCATGACATTCGAGGAAGATATCCTTTACCGGGTATTCAGGATGTCGATCCCGAGTTTTTCTGCGGCCTTTTGCACGGCAGCGACTTCTTCATCCGTCATCACCTCGCCGAGGTAGTAGTTAGATACATGGCCCTCTGATCGCTTTCCAACGGACAAAGAGTTCTCTGGTGTTGCTGAGTATATATGCTCTTTGAGCTGGGTCAAGTTTGACACGGCTCAACGCAGAATGGGAACTGGGAGCACTAACTTGATCAAACAGTAGGACCGCATTAGACTCGTTGGAGGAGGCTGCTACAACCTTGGCAAAGTCGCCCTCAGAGATACGAGGAATGATCTTGGTGAAGCCAAAGGTCTTGTAGTTCACAAGATTGTGTAGCACCTGTAGAATTCAGAGATGAAAAGGGAAACACAATTCGAAAGATGAATCTGTGCAAACCTGCATAGTGTACTGAAGAAGGTCCTCAAAAGCCTGCTCGCTCACACCAGACTTGGTGTGTAACAGACCAAGATCAGCTAGCTTTCCGTTGGTGTTAAAAGTGAGAATCAAGAGATCGTGTAGGCTGGTGGCTTGTGGCGTCCACTGTCCTTGGATGATACGAGCCCCCGCCCAAGATGCTTCACCCAGATAATGCGCATACAGCTTCTCCTTTTCACTATCTGCCCATCAGGACGTAAAACGGGTGAAAAGGGAAGCGACGAACGTAAGTTGACCGAAAGACCTGGCAACCTCGACTCTGCAAATCGGAGGGGCCTTGTCTGCCAGATACCTCTCAGCGGCGAGGGAACCCATTCTTCTCCGGTAAAGGGCAGGATATACAAGTGGTGCGGGTATGGATGATACCAGTGATCGATGCGGGGAAGCGCGCCTCTGATATGATCTTAACCCAGCAAGAAAGCGACTGCCAATCCTGTACAACTTGAACATCGGTAGCTAAATCTGAGTCATGTGCCAGTGGGTAATCGGACTATTCCGAGGTGACACTGCTTAAAATCACTGGCACGTCGAAATTCAACCGGAAAGAATTTTTACTCGCGGCACAGGTGTAAGTCCTTCGGTTAAACTTACAGAAAGACTAGGTTTGCGATCAAAAGCTAACATTTAGGCTCGTAACAATGGTCATACTAGGCTTCCAGAACCTTATTTCTAAGTACAAGTTGACGCATGAATCTACGTACATCTCACTGGCAGAGAAATGATTTCTTAGACGAAGTTCCATTTGATGTCTATCACACCGACGTCAAGAGAGGCAAATTTCTCAAAGAGAGATGGTGACAAATCTTGAACGTCTGTGAGACTGCGTTCGGAAGGAAAATGAACGAACATGGACACACCTAGATCGTTCGAGCCACACCTCGGACATCGATCACGCACAGTGCCATATGCTGTCTTCCCATTTACATGGATTTCAACCTCCTGCAGAACGACGTGAGAGGTTGGTGACGTCGTTGAGAACAGAGTGCTTACGCTGTTACAACGCTTTCCTGAATCATATTCCGTGATCGAGAGGGCGACAATGTGTTCAGAGTCATTATCTTCAGCACCACATGCACCCAAGCCGACATAATAATACGTTCCCTGCAGGGTAGTATCCAGTTGTCAGTGTGGGAACAAAACGCAGTCGATCTTTCGACCCACTCTTCCGTGGTGACTGTCAGTGCTAGTGTAGTCGCTGGACTCGTCGGGCGATGTGTCAGTCGGCATTGAGGCTACGAGCCCCGAGAGAGAAAGGACAAGGTTAAGGGCGGCGAAGACGACGAGGCGCAACATAGCAAGAGCAAGAGACGTGTTGTGCTAAACGCTGCGAGTGGAGTGGGAGGCTGAAGAGCTCGGCCTTCATGAACCATCCTTTATACCTGAGGATTCGACCCATCGCGAAATAATGAAGCGATCCAACCGGAATGTACTGCTCAAGTTGTACCCACAAGATCTGCAAA
>QFES01001692.1:785-12810 GCA_003316375.1 Tylopilus plumbeoviolaceoides
AACTACACTTTTGGTACGCTTTTTTCAACACTTGTTTACAACACTTTGGCTACACTTTGACTACACTTTTGGTATGCTTTTTTCAACACTTGTTTACAACACTTTGGCTACACTTTGACTACACTTTTGGTGCGCTTTTTTGACCACTTGTTTACAACACTTTGGTTACACTTTGACTACACTTTTGGTGCGCTTTATTAAGCACTTGTTTACAACACTTTAGCTACACTTTGGCAACACTTTTTGGCTACTTGTTTACTACTCCAAGACTACACTTTTGGTTCACTTTTTATTATACTCTGACTATACTTTGGCTTTGCACTTAGGGGTTGGGCCTATATAGTAGGATTAGATATGTGGTGTGGACAAGTATCAGGTTTATAATTGGGATTAGAACTAGAATTAGGATTCCATGTGTTAATTATTAAAATAAATCTAAGATAATTTTTCTAACAATTTGTTGTGTGAATATGATTTAATTTGGCATTAGAATAATATATGTTACGATTTCATCCCTTTCATCCTTTCTCATCATCCTCATTGGCTAACATATCGTATGATCTTCTTTCCTTTTTCATTGGCTCATCATATGACTCCACCTTTTTACTCGTACAGCCTCGACTGTGCACGGCTATGTACGCAGCATCGCTCGCCCATACGTAGTAGTTCATAGCTTGGTCTGTGCTCGTTTTGTTGCAGTATTTAAACCCATGTACAGTAGAGTAAACGACAGTCTTATCCACTTGTTCAATTCTCGCCTTAGGCTTGAGTGCGAATTAAGGGTACCGCTCCTTATCCTCATCTACTCGCTTCGGACTTGACGATTAGTCTTGAAGCCTTGAACACCGGTTGTTTGTTGTCTTGCCCTCAAGCGTCACAACTCAAAAGTCTAGGTCGTTACACTTGGATAAGACTACCTACTTGAGCGCAAGACTTTGCCTCAGAAGATTTACCCCCTACGCGAAGAAACGATATTCGCTACCCCAATACGATACATCAGAAGAATTGCCCAGAACTAGGTTGGAAGATACTTAGTAGTAAGCAACAATGTCGGACCCCTTCAACATGGATGATCTCAAAGCGGTGCTCATCGATGCCATGAAAGAAGGCACGAAGGCCGAAGAGACAACGAAGAAGATTGCCGAGCCAGGCAAATGGGACGGGGACAAAAAGAAGTTCCGCCTATGGTGGACAAAGATACGTCTCTGGGTTTCGACTCAAACTTGGAAAAACGATAAAGTACGGGCCACGGCGGTCCTACTACGTCTCGAAGGAAGGGCGGAACCTTTCGCCCAACTAACGATGGAGAAGTATCTGGACGCTGAAACAAAGAAAGATAAAGACGGAGACCTACGCGGAGAATCAGCTTGGCCCGACTGGGCACAACTCCAGGAGGAGGTAACAAGCTTCTTCCAGATCAAAACCCTCAAATATCAGTCGTACCAGGAGTTGAAAGCCTTTAAACAAGGAACCATGCTCACCGCGGACTTCCTCCAAAAGTTCGACATCTTAAAAAGAGAAGCGAAGGTGTCGGACGGAGAAGCGGCGCACCTACTCAAACAAGCGGTTAGATTCGCTACTTACCAACAGGTCTCTCTCCACTGCGAGATCGAGGACAATGAATACGATGATCTGTATAGGCAATACGATGCCTACGGAAAAACTCTCGAAAGAATCCATGAGGAGCGAGGAGCGGCTAGGGCGGCTCAGGCCCCAAAGCCTTACCGAGGACAATATCGTCCTTCGCAAGGTCAGCAAGGGCAAAACCAACCAAGGTTTACGCCCACAGGAACACAGCCTGGCCGCGGAGCTCCCATGGAGATAGGAATGCAGTACGCCGGAGATACCTGTACATGCTACAACTGCGGAGAAGTAGGACATATCGCCCGAAACTGCAAGAAGCCGAAGAAGGCTAATACGAGGTCGTCGGAACTCGCACCAGCTCAGCCACAAACGGCCGTAGGAGGGGGGTACGCCTCCCATAATGCTGCTTACGTGACGGCAGAAGCCGAGGCCTACTGGCGAGACAAGCTCGCAGTTGAGGCTAAACAAGCCGAAGCTTTAAAAGGCCAATGATTATGAATGAAGAGGGTGTTCATGATCTAGAAGAGTATACTAATGACGATTTTCCTGTATGCACGATAGGCTCTATTTTTGGGGCGTCTTTCAGTGAAAGCGCGGCGTCCAAAGACGTGCTTAATTCCCCTATGACTAACTGCTCCACAGAAATATCGTCACAATCCCTCGATACCCAAAAACAATTCACTCTCCGAACAAGCCTCCGATTCAAAACAACCACTGGATGGAAATCGGCAGATCTATATGCCCTACTTGATTCAGGGGCTTCCAATTCTTTCATCGATATAGACTTTTGCAGATATCATAATCTCGTTTTGGATAAACTAACCAGACCCGTGATAGTCACAAATGCAGATGGCTCTGAAGGAGCAATAGGAAGCATCACGCATCAGGTCACAATTTTACTTGACGTTCAAGGGCATTCCGAATATGCAGATTTCTATGTTACCGTTTTGGGAACACACTCACTTTTTATAGGATACGATTGGCTAGAACGCCACAATCCAAAGGTCGATTGGGTAAAAAGAGAACTAACATTCTCTAGATGCACTAATCAGTGCAAGTTTCGACAAAAAGACCGATTACCGGCTTCAATGTTCCAACGAGCCATCGAAGAAGGACTCAAGGAGAAAGTACCCGTTCAATACCATGATTATCTTGACGTCTTCTCACAGAATGAATCGGAACGAATGCCGATCAGAAAACCATGGGATCACGCCATAGATCTCGAAGAAGATTTCGAACCTAGAAAAGGACGAATCATTCCATTATCGGACCCGGATATGGAAGAAGTCAGAACGTTCATCGAAAAGGAACTCAAGAAAGGTTATATCCGACCCTCCAAATCCCCTCAAACGTCACCCGTGTTCTTCATCCCAAAGAAAGATGGTAAAAAACGAATGGTCATTGATTATCGATATCTCAATGACGGAACCATCAAAAACGCTTACCCATTACCACTAATCCCGCAACTAATAGATCGACTTAAAGGTGCCGATCTCTTCACTACTATGGATCTCCGATGGGGATACAACAATATCCGTATCAAAGAAGGCGACGAATGGAAGGGAGCCTTTGTCACTCCCCTCGGTTCCTATGAACCATTGGTAATGTATTTCGGAATGACTAATTCACCGTCTACGTTCCAACAGATGATGAATGACGTCTTCAATGACATGTACACAGTCGTCATTATCTTTATGGATGACTGTAATATCTTTACCAAAGGAAGACCTACGGAAGAACATCGAAAGATCGTCAAGGAAGTCCTTCAATGTCTACGAGAAAACGACCTTTACGTCAAACCAGAAAAATGCCACTTCGAGCAAAAGAAGGTGGATTTCCTTGGAATGGTCGTATCAAAAGAAGGCGTTGAAATGCAAAAATCCAAAGTGGCCGGAGTCCTTGATTGGCCAACTCCGACTAGACTAAAACAAGTGCAAGGCTTTCTCGGCCTTTGCAATTATTACCGACGTTTCATTGCTAATTTTGCTGACATCGCTAGACCCTTAAACGATCTCACCAAGAAAGATGCACCCTTCCAATGGGGACCAAGGCAGGAAAAGGCATTCAATGATCTCAAGGAATGTTTTACCAAGGCACCTCTTCTCGCGTATCCTGATCAAGAAAAAGAAATGCGAGTAGAAACGGACGCTAGCGATATCGCTACAGGAGGAGTATTGTCTGTAAAAGGAGAAGATGGTTTGTGGCGACCAACCGCGTTCATCTCTCACTCCTTTGACAGCGCAGAACGGAACTATCCGATCTATGACAAAGAACTCTTGGCAGTCATTCGAGCTCTGAAAGAATGGCGCCATTACCTTATCGGGAGAGTTTCTTTCGAGATCTGGACAGATCATAAAAATCTCGAGTACTGGCGCAAGCCACAAACCTTATCTCCTAGACAGGCACGATGGCACGCACTTCTCCAGGAATTCAACTATACAATGTGCTACAAACCAGGGACAACAAATGGTCGAGCTGATGCTCTTTCAAGAAGACCAGATCACGGTGATGCGGTCACGGACCATAACACTAACATCACCATTTTCCCAGAAATAGTTGAAACGAATAATATTTCCTTATCTTCCTCTTTTTACGATGAACTAATCTCTGAATCACAGAAGATCTCAGGGGACGTAGAAGGCTTTGCCTACAATGATGAGGAAAAAATATTCAAAAATAACTCTGGAAAAACCCTTGTTCCTCCTTCACTCCGTACGAAACTTCTAAACATCTGTCATGATGCCCCTATCGCCGGCCACCCCGGTCAGGCACGCACTATCCATCTTCTCTCTCGATACTTCACATGGCCCGGTATTACTAAAGATGCCAAACTCTATGTAGATTCCTGCCAGACGTGCGCCCTCACGAAGGGTAAGCAAAAGGCACCAGCGGGAAAACTTTTACCACTTCCTATTCCCGAACATCCGTGGGAAGATATTTCCGTCGACTTCATTACCGGACTTCCTCTTTCTTCTTCATATGACTCAATTTGTGTTGTTGTGGACAGATTCTCCAAAGAAGTAGTTTTCGTCCCTTGCGTCAAAACCACATCTTCCAAAGATTTAGCTCGTATCTTCAGGGACAATGTTTGGTGTACTCATGGACTTCCCTGTACTATAGTTTCAGATCGTGGACCACAGTTTGTTTCAGATTTCACTTCCGAACTTTGTAAACTCCTCGGGATCGAGCAACGGCTCTCCACGGCATATCACCCTCAAACCGACGGACAAACCGAAAGGATCAATCGAGATCTAGAGCAATATCTCCGTGCTTACGTGGCAAAAAAGCAGGAAACATGGGCCGAATGGATCAAATTAGCCCAATTCCAGCATAATAACGCCCTCACCTCTGCCACCGGCACTATTCCTTTCGCTATCACTCGAAATTATCATCCCCGTCTAGGTTTTGAAGGAAATACCAAGAATGCCGCTGGAGAATTTGGCAAAGAAGCAGGAGAAGCTCACGCGGAAATTAAGGAAGCCCTCGAAGCATCCCAAAAGAGAATGAAACGTTCCGCGGAGCAAAAAAGAAGCGAAGCACTGGATTATGCGACTGGCGATCAGGTATGGCTATCCACGGAACATCTCAAACTCCCGTACACCGCACGGAAATTGACCCAAAAATGGATTGGACCTTACACTATCACGAGGGTCCTACCAAATGCAGTCACTTTACGCCTCCCCAAATCTATTCACATCCATCCAACGGTCAACGTTTCCCGTGTCAAACCTTACCGAGATGTTCTAAAAGGACAACCAACTCTTCGCCCTGACCCGATCGTAATCACAGAAGAAGGATACGAAGAATACGAAGTCGAAAGAATAGTCGCGTCACGCATGAAAGGACGACAACTCCAATACCTCATCCATTGGAAAGGCTGGGATGAAACGGATCGTACGTGGGAACCATTGGCAAACTTGACTAATGCAGAAAAAGCGATTGCCGAGTTCCACAAAAAGAATCCATCTTCTCCCAGAAAGATCCGAGGAATTTCCACCTCCAACTTCACCGCCCTTTTCCATGATTACTCAATAGATACCGCAACACGTTTTCATGCCACGCGCCTAGACTTCGAAGGAGGTATATAAACCCTTCCAACACCCTCGACTTCCCCAAACGTCTTCACACTCCAACCATGTCGCTCATCGTATTCTTCCTTTGCGCCACCGCCGCCTTTTTCGCTTTCCTCCTATATGTCATCGCCCATGCCACCCTCGACCGCGCCTCCTCTGTTATACAAGAGTCAGCCCATCAAAATACCCCCATCGTTGTCTCCTTATCACTCGGTCCATTTCACGTATTCACCTTTTCTACCATCGTTTCTGCCGAATGGAACGCCATTGGAGTCCAGCAACATTGGGGTAAGTTGATCAAACGCCCACAGGCAGAATGGGAGAACGACCAATGGGACATCAACAACGACGTCCCGGTCAATGGTCAGAACCAGGGCCAATGGGGGAACTGGTAAGCCGAGTCGTCTTTAACGGCGATCCATACCCGGAAACAGATTGGATAGGCTTATCGAGTCTCGTCGGGACGACTCGATCTAGAAGGGGGGTAATGTTACGATTTCATCCCTTTCATCCTTTCTCATCATCCTCATTGGCTAACATATCGTATGATCTTCTTTCCTTTTTCATTGGCTCATCATATGACTCCACCTTTTTACTCGTACAGCCTCGACTGTGCACGGCTATGTACGCAGCATCGCTCGCCCATACGTAGTAGTTCATAGCTTGGTCTGTGCTCGTTTTGTTGCAGTATTTAAACCCATGTACAGTAGAGTAAACGACAGTCTTATCCACTTGTTCAATTCTCGCCTTAGGCTTGAGTGCGAATTAAGGGTACCGCTCCTTATCCTCATCTACTCGCTTCGGACTTGACGATTAGTCTTGAAGCCTTGAACACCGGTTGTTTGTTGTCTTGCCCTCGAGCGTCACAACTCAAAAGTCTAGGTCGTTACAATATAAGAAGATAATTTAGAAGAATCTAAAATGAATTGGGATGACCTGGGATGACCTGGGAGTAACTGGGTGTTATGATTTCCTTTACCTTTTCTTTTTCTCTCATTCCTATTGTTACGATTTCATCCTTTCTCATCATCCTCATTGGCTAACGTATCGTATGATCATCCTTTTCTTTTCCATTGGCTTATCGTATGACTCCACTTTCTTAACTTGTACAGCCTCGACTGTGCACGGCAGTGTACGCAGCATCACTCACCCATACATAGTAGTTCATAGCTTGGTCTGTGCTCATCTTGTCCCAGTATTTAAACCCATGTAAAGTACCTACAACGGCAGTCTTATCCACTTGTTCAATCCTCGCCTTAGGCTTGAGAGCAAATTAAGGGTACCGCTCCCTATCATCATCTACTCGCTTCGGACTTGACGATTAGTCTTGAAGTTTCGAACACTGGTTATCTGTTGTCTTGCCCTCGAGCGTTACGACTCAAAGTCTAGGTCGTTACACCTATTGGCTTACTTATCGTATGATCTCTTTACCTTTTCTCATTGAACGACGTATGACACCATTTTCTCATTTCTATATTCACTTGTACAGCATTGACTGCGCATAGCTGCGTACGTAGCATCGCTCGTCCATACTAAGTAGTTCATAGCTTGGTCTGTGCATTTCTCGTCCCAGTATTTAAAGCCCATGTACACTGTCGTATTCGGTAGTCTTATCCACTTGTTTTCTCTCGTCTTAGGACTTGGGAGTGAATTAAGGATACTGCTCTACTCTCTCATCTATTTCTACTCGCTTTAAGCTTGACAACTAGCTTTAAAGCTTTGAACACTGGTTAACGATTGTTGTCTTGCCCTTGAGCGTCACAACTCAAGTCTAGGTCGTTACATTGGGAGGATCTGGGAGTAACTGGGCAGATTTGGAGATCAATTAGGATGGTCTGGGAGTAACTGGGGGCAGTCTGGGATAGGCTGGGATAGGCTGGGACAATTATAGGGGTGCTGGACAGTGCTGGACAGGTCTAGCCAGTTAGGAACATTGCTGTCAGAGCTGGGAAAGTTGGAACTCTGTCCAGTACTGGCCAGACCTGTCTAGAGGGGGGTTGGTTTGCTGATGCATTGTGAGGCCATGTCCTCCAGGAATAATCCTATATAGAGGACACAATCATCCTCACAGTCCGGACCTGTGATCTTAAAGGTCCTATAATACCTGAGTATTTGACTGACCCAGTCATCAAATTTCTTGAGGTCATCTTGACCTCTGTACTTTCCAGGTTTAGGCGGGCTCATCGCCTTTACCTCGAGACCGACTGGTCCAGTCACATAACCGACTTGCTCTCTGATGCAGCCAATATACCGCTGTTGCATGTGATTGGCATATCGTGCATTTCTGGGGGTTTGTTCCCTGAGATACTGGCGATTGGGGCATCTGCCCCCAGGAGGACCTTGTCCTGGTCCTCTGTCTGGGTCATCCAGATCGTCCAGATCTTCATTCCGAGGAGGTCCTTCACCAGGCCTCCACGTCCAGGAGGACCACCCCTAGGAGGTCTATTGCCTCCAATCTCATCAAAGCAGCCACCTTCTTGGTTATGGAACTGGATTATGGGGATGGGATTTTCTGACTCATTTTCATCAGGGTCCGTCCCATCTGAGCTATCTCTATCAGGAGGGTCCCCTCCTGGAGCCACCACTCTGCCATTTGTATCTCAGCAAAGAATTTCCTTGCCCTGGTCACATCCGAATATGTGTTGGAGGATATCCAAGTTCTGCCCGGAAAAATAAGCAGGGCGGTTCGGCATATTGGAAGCTAATCCCTCAGGACGATGCCTGTCCCTGAGTCAAATCCGTTGGGGATTCTGAGGAGCTTCTCCTTGTTCAAGTTTGATTGGGTGATCACTCTCACCGACCTTGCTGCTAGCCGGAGAGGTCCTACCAATCTCCTCATTTATGGCCACACGGAAACGGTTGACCATGTGGGCTTGAGCACGTCCAGGTTCGATACTGTGGTTATCAAAACCACCTGGGCCTTGCCCATAATCCACCCATTGGTGGTGCATCTCATTGAGATAGTCAATGACGTTCTCATAGATTTGCGCTAGGTGAAGAGGGGCATCCCTCGATGCAGAAGTGTGGAATGATGATGTTTCCGCTGAAGGGAACCGCATAGGAGGTCTAGCTCCCTCAGTAAATATCTGACCAAGGGGGCTTTCATCCCTCACCGGAGCCTCTTGCTCCATGGAGAGGCGAGTTAGTTCTCTCTCTGTGTTCTGAGGTGTGAGGGGGCTTAGTGCCTCTGCCATTATACTGGAGACACCCTCCATTGCTTCTCTCGCGACTCGCTCGATGCTGGTATCTCGGCGTTGGGGGTCGTATTCCCTGGGCATTGGATTGCTTGTGGCCTCAGGTTCTTTTTCCTTAGACCCTTGGCTGCTTCTTTCGGCCTCCTCACGGGGTGTTTGCCCCTTCTGCTTGGCTTTTTTAGTCGTGTGCTTTCCTTTGAGCAGACCCTTGGCAGGGTCAGGATTATTTTTATTGGGAGGCAGATCACCTCCACTTCCAGGCGGTTGTGAGACTGCCACTCGTGTATGACTACGAGTTACTGTGCGGCTCATGGGGGAATCCCTTTGGAACGCACTTCAAAAAATTGTAAAAGGTCATTACCTTTGTGGGTCTTCTATGACTCAGGATTGCTCGGGCAAAGTGAACTGCTATTGGGATTCACCCAGAGATACGTAGAGTACAAAAAAGATTGGGAGCCCATTGTCACGGTGCTCCCCATTTATCTACTAACTACAGTGCATGTGATAACTCCTATCACATGCGCTCGACACCGCACCAGTGTCCGATGTCACCATATATGGGGCCTTGAGCCCCTGTGGTCCAAGGGGGGACTTGTCCCCTTACACACTAACTCAAAACACATTCTGGCAGCATAGGATATCTAGTTCCTCATTGCATGTGGTTTGCCAGAGCTTCTGCTCTTTATTTGATAGTGTGAGTATATCATGGTATATGACTGTTCACAATGTGGGTTTATCTCCATGTTTGGAGTTGTAGTAGTAGTATGTATGTCGCTGTGCATGCTCGGGAGTTCTGCAGAAATGACATTGCAGATAGTTTGGGGATATAGGAAGTGAATTAAATCTGCTCCCCCTTCCCAGATTATGCATTCCACATCCTGTTCAGAGTTCATGGCGGATGTAGGTCCAGGGGCTTCATGGAAGTATCATCACAGGTTTGCTTGGGAATGTAGGAAGCATATTAGGTGTGCTCCCCCTTCCCGGACTATGCATTCCATGTCCTTTTCGGAGTTGTGTGGAGAATATAGGTCTGGGGGAATCAGGCATTGCTCTGGGAAAGTATTGATTGTCAGGATGTGATATCTCGCATTGGGACTGACTGGTGACTCTTGTTTCCAGTGATTAGATTTTCCATGTCCTTTAGTTGACTTAGGGGTGTTAATGGTCCCCATAGAATTGTCTGGACAATTCGCAGGTCATCAAAGGTGTTGACAGAGGTGGTAGTTCCTCATTGGAGTCATCTGCAGATGAAGAATTCATATCTGACAGTTTATTTCAGAGCGTGAGGGATTTCTACCCTGGGAGGTGGGTTGGGTGCCTGATTCTGGGTGTTTCCCAAATGTAGTTTATCCGGTTCATCCTCCAAGTCGGAGGGAATACTCAGAATAGGAGTTGCATTATCATCTGGAATTGTTTACCTTGGATGGATGGTGTTAGAGCTGTGCTGGAGATGAACTCCTATGCAACTCTGGAACTCCAGAGTTGTCGGATTCCTAGGAGATGTTGGCCTCAGCTTATATGCTGTGCCCTTACTGACATTCATGTCCTGATATTTTAGAGCAGAGGTAGACAATGTGGAGTTAGGACAAGGAAAGTCCTATTGAAGAGAGGAGTGATTGAAGGAGGAGTTCAATAGATCAAGTTGATATTCAAGCTGAGGAACTACATAGAGGATACATGGTTTATATAGTAAAGTCTGGTCAGAGTTCATACCAAAATAAATGGAGATATCAGAGATGCTATACTGCGAGCATATGGAATGGAATGGAGAGCATATGATGTGGCAGAGGGTGTGCAAGTTAGAATGAAGGGTTGGAGGGATGCTATGTACAAAGAATGGAAACTATACTAAGAGGAGATGAGTAAGGCGGAATCTGAGTAAGACGGAGCTTGGATAACTGGAGCTGTGTGAGCACAGGTTTGGAAGCAAGAAGGGAGTGGAGCTAATACAAAAGGGGAAGGATATGTATGTAAGTGACAATCAAAGAAGTCCAGAGGGTGGAAGTTGTCAAGCAGAGCATGTGTCTGCAAGGGAAGGCCACCAGACTTACCTGGGTGGTTGGGATGAGCACAAATGATGGGAGTGAGACAAAGAGACTTCTTGTTAAGACCGTGACTTATCCTCCGATGAACTCTGGAACTCTGGTCGGAATGAGGCGTTGGGTTCAGCTTATGTGCTGCCCCCTTGCTTGGTCGCGTGCCTCAGATTTTGGAGCGGATAGTCGGAGGTCGATCAGAGTCACTAGGACTTGGGTGGATCGCAATGAGGAGGATGAATTCGGAGTGCGGAAGACAGAGGATAATTGTCTAAGTCGATATTGAAGCTAAAGCTAATGACTATGTACTGAGAACTATATATACAGAGTGTGGACATCGCATTAGTAACAGAAAACATCACATGAGTAAGGATATGAGTAAGGCGGAATCTGAGTAAGACGGAGTATGGGGTTGAGATAGCCGGAGCTGTGCGAGCACAGGTTTGGACGCAAGAAGGAAGTGGAACTAATACAAAAGGGGAAACATAAGTATGTAAGTGAGAATCAAAGATGTCCGGAGGGCAGAAGTGAAGTCCTAGGCATAAAAGCCTCGGAGTTCGTGAGTGAGTGGTCCGGAGTTGGTCCGGAGGGTCGGGGTTAGGACGGGATATGACACTTCTTCCTTTTACATCAGGGAGGCTTCCCTGGTATATATACTATACACTAAGTGCCTAAGCAATCCCCAGTGGGTATGCAAAGACCTTGCAGTATCTGCATGCCTTATTACATAAGGTCTGGACTGTATCCGGTATGGATATACTGGGTCTGGTGCAGTGCATTGTGGAGTCCGGTGTGCATCAGTAAACCAACCCCCTCTAGACAGGTCTGGCCAGTACTAGACAGAGTTCCAACTTTCCCAGCTCTGACAGCAAGGTACCTAACTGGCTAGATCTGTCCAGCACTGTCCAGCACCCCTATAATTGTCCCAGCCTATCCCAGACTTTCCCAGACCACCCCCAGTTACTCCCAGATTATCCTAGTTGATCTCCAAATCTGCCCAGTTACTCCCAGATCCTCCTAGTTACTCCCAGGTCATCCCAGGTCATCCCAATTCATTTTAGATTCTTTTAAATTATCCTCTTATATTATTCTAATGCCAAATTAAATCATATTCACACAGCAAATTGTTAGAAAAAAC
>QFES01001697.1:0-15115 GCA_003316375.1 Tylopilus plumbeoviolaceoides
CACGACATCTGGGTCGTTGAGTTGCTATTCTGGATTCGCGTAGGTTGTCGACACACCATCCGCTACATACCCACTCGAGGAGTCTTGTCGGCTTACTTTGGAAGGTGATGTCAAAAGTGAGTGCCGTCACTCCTGTATTGATGATAAACTAGCAAAGAGCCAACTTAACACGGTACAGGCATGAAGCAAAGGTGTATAATGTATGAATTCACAAAACTTGACACGCGTTCTAAAGTGATTGGATTTGGATTGGATGAACATGGACATGGACATGGACATGGATGGAATTGATCATGATAAGACTGCCGCTGGTATGAACGAAATGGCCGCGGGGTAACACCGATAATAAGTCGGTTCTTGGAAGGTGCTAAGGGGAGGGAAAAAGGCATCGAACAAAGATGGACAGGGAGCTTCGACTGCCATTCTGCTTGACTGTCACGTTCCAAAAAAAAAAGGCCGCAGAATAGCGCTACCCCATATAAAAGGGATGATGTCAGGATAGTTGGCACTCTCCAGTACCAGTTCCTCCTAAGATCACGAGTGATACCAATTTCGCCTGCCGCGATTGTTATCATAATTGCGACCTCGTCTATCTGATCGTCTATCGTCTGGTGGACGTCGTCGATTGTTATTATAGTGTCCTCTCCGACTATCCCTCGTGCTTTCCAAAGACACTGATCTGGATGGTTCTGCGCGCATAGAGCTGTTTGGAGTGGTTGCGGCGGCTGTCGGGCGTTGAGGAAGGCCATGGGTAGGGCCATATGGGATAGGAATCGGGTAGTTCGTGGTAAGTGGTGGTGGTGGTTGAGGTTGTGGGGCCGCATTGCCTGCTATGCCTGAACTTGGTACTGGCCACTGGCCATACGGTTGCGACGCCTGGCTTGAATTAGCAGGCGCGTTTACAATGTTTCCATTGTACATCCCCTGCGATGTACCAACGCCATATCCCTGAGAGTGGTGTTCTATACCGTTGGTACTGCCAGTGCTGACAGGACCAGGTGCTGAAGAAGCCATGTGATGACCAGCATTTCCAGTACTATTCGTGCTTCCAGCAGACAAGCTAAACTGCGAAAATTTCGCGCGTATAGCCTGTAATACCCCGTCAACTGGTAGGAGGGGGGTTGCCTGCCCTGGTTGTGGAGGCAACGCCTGAGACATCGACTGAGCCGATGGCGGCGGAGGTTGTTGTGACCACATTGTCGTCTGGTACGCTGCAGACGGAGGTGCAACAGGATTCTGCGGAGAATCAACCTGTGTTTGTGGGATGTTTGGACTAGCTCCAACCAGCATCCCTGCTTCGTTAGGATTGCTGGCTGGCGACTGCATGCTAGTACCAGAAGCGAGAGACGCTTTGGCAGCGCGGATTGGTGCGAGTCTGTCAACTGCAGACGTGGTCACCGGGGAGTTCAATGGAGCCATTCGTGGTGATTCTGCCTTCACTGTGGAACCGGTTTGTACAGTCAAAAGAGGAGTATGATGCGTAGCGTTTGAAAGGGCGGGTTTGGGAGGAGCACTGTGGCCGGTGGAGGTAGGCAGCGGCGTAGTTCGGTTACGAGATGTTTGAGTCGTCAGCGTGGGCAAACCTGGCTTTTTTGGCAGATCAGGCAAGAGGAGTGACATGGAATTATTGGTTTGCCGAGACGACTTGGCAGGCTGCAATGGCTTCGCAGTCGAGCTAGTTTGACCAGTTGGTGCGGCTGCCGCTTTCTTTGTGCCATTCGTCTTCTGACCATTCGTACCAGCTGTCTGAGTCACTGACTTCGCTGCTTGAACGAAACCAGTGAGGAGCAACCCAATCCAGAAAGAAAATCTACCAACCTTGAGCAGTCGTAGAGTTAGCTGAATACTTGGTGGCTTTCGGGTTGGTAGGTGGCTCCGAGTCCGACTCGTCTGAATGCGCAGGTCTTTTACGCTTGACAGGTTTAGCTACCTTGGCTATCGCTTGAGCCGCAGGTCTGTCTCCATCTCCGTCGCTCCTGAGTTCAGAAACCTTGATTTTCTTTGCCATGAATTCCATCAAATGCTTCGTGACACGAGCATTTGAGCGGATATCCTGATGCGAAGCACGTACGTCCTTCCGCATTTTTTCGACGGCAGAAGATATCTGAGTGAGCGACAAGGTCTTCCTCTTCAAGTAGATCAGCACCCCGATCATAACGAATTCGATAGGCGAAACACGGGTAGGTCGATTGAGCGACCCACTGTATTGTTTGTCACGAGCTAACGTAACGAAAATCCGAAATGTTTCATGCAAGTCGGCACGAAGTTGAGTCGACACGAGCTGAGGCTTCTGAAGCCATCTCTCGAGGGTTTTGGTTCCCGGGACGGCAGTTTTCGGGTGGTTCTCAATCAGATAACCGATCGTGGCAAGGCATTGGAAGTCCCGTCCGCGAGCGTGGCCCCAATCGAGATAACCCTCGAATCCTTCTTCTCCGAGAACCTGGTGTTGGACTTCGTGAATCACCGATGCCCATGGACCAACAAGTGCCTGTAGTCGTTCTTTCAACAAGTCGCATCAGCATCAACAACGGATAATCCAACAATGCACACCTGCAGGTGTCAGCGCGACACCTAATTGAACCCTCTATGTACAAGTGTTACAAGTTTGGCTAGCATTAGAATTGTCTTGCTTGCCTGGAAAATCTCTCGTTCTTGGTCGTTGTCCAACCCCGTGTATTCAACACACACAATCTGTTTATTTGCAAACTGTGTTCTCAAGTACTGGGGAAGAAGCTTGCGTCTTGCAGTCGCCACACTTGACTTGTACCAAAGCTTCTCGTTGGTGAATCTGAAAAGAAGCATTCCTTATAAACAGATTTTTGCTAGCAGAGTATTGCGTAGGCACCCACGAATCTTTATCTGGTGATGTAATGAATGTAGGTCAATAAAGTCAACACTACGAGAGGGACTAACGTGGTATCTGTAATTGAAAACACATCAGGACCAACGATATTACCAGATCTGACAACATACCTGTCCATCGATGAATCTTCATAGCGTGACAGATCGAATGAGGACGTCCGCATACTGTTACAAAGAATCAAAGTCTACCTTTGAATTGAGGTCAATCGCTGTTTCCCATCGATGCAAGTTCGCAATTCGCTCCCATCGTCTTGAACGGTGACAGCTGTATGTTTCGTTGTAAAATCTGATGTGATCGACAGAGACATTTCAGCGTACCAAAGATTATCGGAGGTATGTAATAATTGCGCAATATTGAATCTATGAGTCCGGATTGCTTTTCTTCTTGCCACACGATATCTTTGGGAGCGAGCTTAGTCAGATCCAGCGACATTGCAAGTCATTCGTCAAAGAAAGGGGTTGTTTACCTCGTTGATATTCCGGATCAAGGTCTATGGCATTTTCGATGATTTGATCTGTTCACAAATGAACAATGAGCATCGGAGAAGAGGGAGTATACCGCGTGTTGACGTACCGTAAAGTGACTTGGCAGTATACTGCGCTGTTCGAGGTGCGCGCAGAACATTTGTAATTTTGTACTCCTTGGAAGGCTTTTTGGTCTTGGAGGAACGTTTTGCGAGAGGTACATCGTCCTCATCAGAGGAAAGGTCGGTTAGGTCGGAGATATCCGATAGCGACATCTTCGAAGAGGCACGACGGGCAAAGAGTCGTTCGAAAAATAGCACGATGCCCGGTTTAACAACCGACGGGATGGAGATGATCAATTACGTGTTGAGATGGTTCTTGCGAAGAATAAGCCACTCAGAGACTAACCGCGTCGAACCAACCAGAGAGTGTAGTTGGGGACAGAGAGGTGTTGTTAGGGACAGAGAGGAAGAATGTCAGATGCAGCTGACAGTCAAGTTGGCAACAGCCTGCCCAAAGGAGCATGCCCCTGGGGAATGCCGGCGGTGTGCCGAAATTTATCGCCCGCTCTGTGCCGAGCTTCCTTTTCAGTGTCGACCCAGTTAATGGCATGACGGTCGCGGGACTTTGTGGCACACCCGCGGACAACCAGAACGGAGGCGCTTAATTACTGAGAAAGCCCGGAGCGCGAGGCATCATTCAAGCGCCGGAAATTAGGCGCTGACCTGCAATCCTGACTCCGATCACGTGACTTGTTTTATTGGGACTCCGTTCGAATTTGTAGACGCGTCGCGTCGCGCCTCGCTCTCACCACAAAAGATGCGGATCGAGGAACTTGTGATCGAAGGTAAGTCGCACAGTCAAGTGGAATTTCACCCTAAACAATACGATGTAGGGTTCAAGTCCTATCCTGTGCGGACGCAGATAACGGGATGGGATCCTTCGTTCAACGCCATCACTGGTTTGAACGGCTCCGGCAAGTCTAATATCCTAGACGCAATATGTTTCGTTCTGGGAATTACGAACATGGCTCAGGTGCATGACTTGTCTCTCCGGCATGCTAAATCTAACTATTCCCCTCATCTCTGTAGATGCGTGCGCAGAACCAACAAGATCTCATTTACAAACGTGGACAAGCCGGTGTCACCAAAGCGAGCGTCACCATCGTTTTTGATAACTCGGATAGGGAGAAGAGCCCGGTTGGACTAGAGAATTACAAGCAGATCACGGTCACTCGCCAGGTTGGTAGTCAGCTCATGGGCGCGACGTTTGCTGACTCCGCTATGTCCCAGATTGCCCTCCCTAATATATCGAAATACCTGTTGAATGGGCACAAGTCACCTCAGCAAAACGTCCAAAATCTTTTCCAGAGTGTTCAGCTGAACATCAATAACCCCAATTTCTTGATTATGCAGGGCCGTATCACCAAGGTTGGTCGTCTCCGCATTTTCATTATATGGTCGTCTGCATGGTCATCTTTTCAGGTCCTCAACATGCGACCACAAGAAATTCTTGGCATGGTAGAGGAAGCTGCTGGTACGCGTATGTTCGAGGAGCGCAAGGACAAAGCCAAGAAGACAATGGACAAGAAGGATAAACGTGTCCAAGAACTCAACTCCATCCTCGATGAGGAGATTTCGCCAAAGCTGGAGAAATTCCGTGCGGAAAAACGGCAGTTTCTCGACTGGCAAAAGGAACGAACCGAACTCGAGCGAATCGGTCGCGTGCTGCGAGCGTGGGAGTGGACTGAGGCCAAAAGAAAGGTCGAGGCAGCAGGAGACGATATCGTAGCCAAGGAAACCGAGAGAGAGGCGGTAGATAAGCAGAGGAAAAAGCTCGCAAAGGATTGCAAGGCAGCAGAGAAGATGTGGGCAGAAGTCAACGAAAAACGCGAGGCGGAACGGAAGAAGGGCGGAAAGCTGAAGAAGATGGAGGAAGACGTCGCAGAGCTCGACAAGGAGCTCGAGAAATTCCGGACTCAGATTCAACTCGCGGAAGGTAACATCGACGAGGAGAAAAATAAGGTCACCACCTCCCAGGAAGAACTCCAGAACTTGCGCAATTCGCTCGAGGACAAACGCGGCCAAGTCAAACAGCTCGAGAACGCTTACCAAAGCGTGAAGTCGTCTCATGACGCAACTCAAGCCAACCTTGCTAACTCCGAGGAACTTCTTCAAACACTCTTAACCGGCGTCTCCACGTCCAATACCTCGAACACTGGAGGAGGCTATATGGGCCAAATTTCAGATGCCAAGGCTCGCCAAGCGCAGGCCGCCGCTAAAGAGGAACAGAATCGTCTAAAACTTTCGATGAGTGAGAAGGAACTGAAGGCTCTTGAGGCAAAATGGAAGGACGTCGAGAAGGATGCCCATCAAGGACAGCAGAACCTTACTAGGCTCACGGGGGAACTCGACAAGTTGAAACGTCAGCTATCTGAGTGTGGGTGGAGCGCTGAGCAGCAGCAGCAGTGCGACAGCGAGCTGCGCACTGCACGAGGTGAAGTTAACAGGCGGGCAGAGGCAAGTAAGCCTTCATGATCCTTGGATATTGCTAACACTCACTTAAAGGCGCGTGATGTTGTTAAAAACCGTCTTTCCAATTTGACTTTCGATTATACGTCGCCCTACCCCAATTTTGAGCGCAACAAAGTCAA
This sequence comes from Tylopilus plumbeoviolaceoides, assembly GCA_003316375.1. Taxonomy (NCBI): domain Eukaryota; kingdom Fungi; phylum Basidiomycota; class Agaricomycetes; order Boletales; family Boletaceae; genus Tylopilus; species Tylopilus plumbeoviolaceoides. Next base: position 5,981 of record QFES01001697.1, read on the forward strand.
AGGTCTCGTCGCCACCCTGACCACCATCCCTGCTGAACACTCTGATAAGGCCACGGCGCTTGAGATCGCTGCAGGGGGGAAACTATACAACGTCGTTGTCCAGGATGAACGTGTTGGCAAAGATCTTTTGCAGAATGGCAAGCTCAAGAAGCGCGTGACGATCATACCTCTCAACAAGATTAATACTTTCACACTTTCGGCGCAGGTATGCCCGAATCCGTACCGAATTCTGTCAACCGGCCAACTCATTATCCCAACAGAAACTAGCTCAAGTCGATCATCTAGCCCCTGGAAAGGCGAACGTCGCGCTTTCACTTATAGGTTACCCCGAGGAAGTTGCGCGTGCGATGGCCTACGTATTCGGCGACACGATCATCTGTACCGATGCTGAAGCTGCCAATGCCGTTACTTTTGGCGCTAAGATCCGCTCTGTGACACTTAATGGTGATGTCTACGATCCGTCGGGCACACTCAGCGGTGGCGCAGCACCCAGCGGAAGCGGCACATTGCTGAGAGTTCGAGAATTGTTGGACGCGGAACGAAGCTTGGAACAAGCTCAAGCTCGACTCGCAGAACTAGAGAAGGGAGAGAGCGCGGGACGGGAAAGGAGAGAACGTTGGAGAAGCCTCACGAGGGATGTCGAGATGAAGGAACACGAGCTTCGCCTATTGGGCGAGCAGATTGGAGCAAGCAATGCGGCAAGGGTGAGAGAAGGGCTTTATTTGTTGTGATGGATGACTAACACACGAGGTCTAGCTCGGCTCTGAGGTCGAATCCCTCAAGCAAGCTATCATCGAACTGAGAAATGCTGTTCAAGCCGCAAAGGACGATCAGAAAGCCGCCGAAGAGGATGTCAAGAGGCTCGAAAAAGATATGCGCGAGTTTAAGGACAACAAAGAAGGCAAGATTAACGAGCTGAAAGTGGGAAACATTCGGGACTTGTATATTTTTTTACTTACTACGCTTCGCGTAGAACACGATCTCTGCGCAGAAGAGTGCGCTTCAGAAGCAGGCTGTCGTGGTAAAGACGCATCAAAAGGAGCACCAAACCAGTCTGTTGGAGCTAGGTGGGTACAGCCCGTATTTATTCTGCTATATCTGAATTTGATGATTTCCTGCATCGACAGAACAAACGGAAAATGATATCAAGGCCGCAGACGTTACGATTCAAAACACTCATACCCAAATCAACAAATTGCAGAAAGACGTGGGTAAGCTCAAAGATAAAATGGCCGATGTTGAGGTATGTCGCATTCTGACTGTCAGCTCCACTTTTGAGTTGAATTTTTCACGCAGGGTAGACACGCAAAAGCAGAGGCAAAGTTGCAAGAAGAACGTGTAACTCTCAATCAGTTCGACAAAGAGTTGAAAGAGCTTGATGACGCCGTCAAAGCCCAGAAAAAGGGCATCTCCGATGCCGAACTCAGCATAAAGCGGCTGGAGCATGAGATCGGTGCTCTGGAAAAAGACAAGGTTGCCCAGGCTACTAATATGGCCAGCCTCGAAAAACAGTACGACTGGATCCGCGAGGAATGCCAGTACGTTGTGCCATATGTGTCGTATCCACATATCTTATCGATATATCTAGGTCGTTTGGGAAGCCCGGCTCTCCGTACGACTTTGGTCAGGTTGATATAGGGGCTCTGTCCAACAAGGCGAATGAGTTGGAAACGCGGCAACGTAGTATGAAGAAAAAAGTTAACCCTAAAGTCATAAACATGATAGAGACGTGAGTACGGCCTCGAGCCTGTCCCGCTTAGTGTTTGTCGACTACCAGCTCACCCCAACACCAGCGTGGAGAAGAAGGAATCGGAGATCCAGAAGATGATGGCGACTGTATTGAAGGACAAACAGAAGATTGAAGACACGATCGCAGAACTTGATCGCTACAAGCGCGATGCCCTTCAGAAAACTTGGGAAAAGGTCGATGGGTGAGTTCGTTTCTGTTGTCCCGCGCAATCCCTCATCGATGTCCCACTGAAGTGACTTTGGCGCTATATTTGCCGAGCTATTACCCGGAAATTTTGCCAAGTTGCAACCTCCAGAGGGCCAAGACTTGATGCAAGGCCTCGAGGTAAAGGTTCAACTCGGATCCGTGTGGAAGCAGAGCCTTACCGAATTGAGCGGTGGACAACGGTGCGTCACCATTAACTTTGTGGTGATCGGTTCGGAATTCTTATGGGACAACTTGCTAGCTCACTGATCGCACTATCATTGATCATGGCACTTCTCCAGTTCAAGCCTGCGCCTATGTATATTCTGGATGAGATTGATGCGGCGCTTGACCTGTCGCACACTCAACACATTGGTCAACTCTTCAAAAACCGATTCAAAGGCTCGCAGTTCATTGTTGTATCGCTCAAAGAGGGTCTTTTCACGAACGCCAATGTGTTATTCCGGACACGTTTCCGGGACGGCACGTCCATTGTCGAACGGACAGTGGACAGATCGGGGTCCTCGCTATATAATAATGCCCAGCAAGGCGATGATGAGCAAGAGAACACAGGTTCCCGGAGATCAAGGCGAGCCGTCCGTGCGACATGAGTGTGCCTGATTTTCGGATGGGTGCGTGGATTCAAGCTGTTTTCTTGTTGTATTTTGGATCGATGTTGTAGGCTATGATAAGTTATGCAACCAATCCTCCCTTGCCCACATCCGGGTTCTGTTACCGACCAGCTGTAGGTAAAGCATATGACGTTACCATCCGACCGATCCTCGGCACTCCGACTACGCGTCCTTATACAGCGACGGGTCCCACGTATCTTGTCATTGATGTGCCGCAATGTGGTTCAGCCCCGGGTTCCCAGAAGGTAGGGAGCGGTTTGGGATCGATTATAAAATGGGTTGCAGGCTCGAAGTGCATCCGCGCTCGCTTTGCTGTATGGCTCCTCAAATGGTGAGAGTTACCTGGCAAGCCGATCGTCGTGGTAGCTTCTCATCCTTGGAAACAGGGGTGGGACCTTCGGTGGTCGTCAATCTCAGGCGGACACGTAGTTCGCACACGTGCTGCAACTCAATCAGTCATTCTTACACCGGTCCAAACTTCTATGTGACGATTTTGAGGATCGTATGATGCGTGTGCGTGGCTTCATACTGAAGGGCTTGTTTCTTACGCCAGCTCTTCACAGAACCTTCGAATCGTATGGGTATTTTCCCGGCACCCACTGTGTGGATTTTGAAGGCTCGCTGACGTATTCAGTCCCATTGGTGTGCACCTCGTCGATATCCGGCCCTGTGTCTTGAGCTAATAAATTGTCTTTCAGGTTCTGACAATCGCGATCCTCCAGGGTGTCTGATGTCTGAGTGCCTGGATGACCTAAAATCGCATTCGCGACGATGCCGATACGCGCTTCGGTTCTCAGAGTCTATCTACGTCTATATGAGTCTCGGGCTTACACAAGAGCTCACCGTTCCTCCTTCTCTCCCTTCACTGGAGTGATAATGGCGCTGCCTGGCGTATACATCATACGAAGCACGTAGCGTTTCAGCCTTTGGATCTTGAGTGGCTTACTGATTGAAATTACTAGTCACCGCTACTGTCTTTCAAGTCGTAGGGCTTTTTCTAACAACATGGCGGATATACATTCGTCTCAAAATTCGCCGTTTCTGGTGGGAAGATGCCTGGGCGTCTGCTCTGCTGTTCACGGGTTTGCTTTGGATAATAGCGCAATGGATCTTTCTGCTCACCAGTAGGCACCCAAAGGTTGCAAACCGCGATCACAGAGCCACTGATGATCGTATTTAGATGGCTTGACATCAATTATAACCGCGTGGATATACTTCATCGGCTTCACCAGTATTGTGACGTCTGTATTCACGCACGTTCGTCGATGTTGCTTGCTCTTACGTTGCGAGTCTAGGTTGGTGCGCATGAGTGTGCTCTTCTCGATCATCAGGATAATCCACGGAAGTCCTCCAATCCTGAAATTCGCTTACGCCTGTGTGGCATTCTACGCCGCGTGCTGGGTAATACTCGTAATCGAGAAGGTCGTGCAATGTGCTTCGGACCCAAGCTGGCACCACTTGAAGGTCATGTATGGAAAACCATTCTGTCTGGTGAAGGCGCGCATTTCCATCTTTCAATTCGCCAGTGAGTCCATTCAGCCAATTCTTTAGTACCGACCATAATGGTCCTCGGATGTTGAGGTGATTGTGTCGCTGTCTTGATCCTCGTTGTACTTCCTCTCCGCATGTTGTGGAGGGTCAAATTGCCTAGACGTCAGAGAAGGATGATTCTCTCCATCTTCGCTTCTAGTGTGGTCCTAGCCTTCGGAGCGCTCTTCCACGCGGTTGGTCAAATACTCAACATATCCACGGTGATGATTGCAGGAATAAACATCGAAGTACGAGCTCTGTTCCACTTTCTGATTGAGGTCTTATTCAATTGGTTCCTGCCACCAGATTACTCTATCGTTCTATGTCTGCAACCTGCTTGTTGTCGTGACTTATGCATATCGTTCCCTGCTTCACAGCAGGGACGGTACTGACATGACGACAGAATCCGACGACGATTTCACCACACCAATAACTCGGCTGGTTCAGCGAACGGCCTTGTCTCTAACAACCGTTGACCTTCAAGCTGACGTGCCCAGCGATTTTTTGTCAAATGACAACCAAGCCACCATTGATATGACTGAGTGTTTAACGGCCTCGTGCTCTCACGGAAGGGTTGAATGACTTAACACCATACATGAGAGTTATCTATGCTATACAAGGACCGTGAATATGTTTACTGTCATGATCTGGTAGTAGGGTTCGATTCAGGACTCAAATTGACAAGACAAGACATTGTGTGAGAATGTAACTTGGTCGAATCCTTCGAGTTCTCACCCCTGCTTTGACCCTTGCAATTCTTTTCCCTAGGCAAACATGTGGCTTTTCCCTGACATCGTCATCTTTGGATTTGAACACTGGCCGCCTTGTGATCCTCACCACTAGCCTCGGAGCACCCACAACGTGTATGCTATCATAGCAAATGTACTACTTGGCCATGGTTCATTGTAAGTTGGTCTACCCTGACAGACCTGGCTGTCTTGCTGCCACGGGTCATCCGCCTGCCAAGCCACTAATCACATCGTTTAGATTCACGAGTGCTACCGGCACGGTACCATAAGGTTGAACCTGAGTTCAGAGCTAGATTTCAACCTGCTTACACAAGTGAGGACCCGGGTTTGGTAAGTCCTCCGAATCTGGGGGATAAGGTGGCCAGTCAGTTACGCACGTGTGAATACCTTGGAGTGTTTATGCTTGCACTTATCGATCAACTTATGCTGCCAGATCTTAGTTCCGCTTAGGTGCTCGTGGTCACATGAACGATGCCGCACTAGCATGCGGTCGTTTGACACGTGTTTTTTTGCTTCCTTTTGTTTATGGTATCGCAAGTGAGTGCTTCACTCAACCCTGCTATGTGATAGGATATCTCAAGTCCTCGGTGATTGGCCAAGGTATCACAGTCGTTTGGCCGTGGGATGAAAGTAGTCTCCAGTGATACATTGATTGAACATTATATTGACTGTCCTCACCGTTACCAGGGCCAGAACCAACGCTTACGATACAATAGATAACCCATGTCTTTTAAAACTGCCTCTCACATCACACCTGTCATGGTGGAGGCGGTGACGAACAAAGTCGGCGAGGGATGTTCCCAAGTCGCTATCAGAGTCGATGCATGATTCTCACAGCATGCTAGTGGGACCTACAGCTGATACATAAGGCGCTGGTGGTCGTGCTTCCCTGACTTGCCGACATATATGTGAGGGCTCTTCGTTCAACACATACCGGGTGATATGTATGTTTTCGGTGTCTCCTCCACTGGCACTTCGTTGACCCAATGGTACCGCATCTACATATTACTCGTGGGGTAAGAGGATCAGTCTTCGAGTCTTTGCTGAACCTTATGGATTGATCCCCAAGTACTCGCCAGTGTTGTTGAGGTCCCAGGGCTGCTTTTGACAGCTTGGCGGATATACTTCCCCCTCAAAATCCATCGCTTTTGGTGGGAGGATGCATGGGCAGCCCTATTACTCCTGACGGGCACACTTGCGTTTATAACGTACTGGATATACCTAGCCGCAAGTGAGTCGAACATAGATCTGATCAACTAGGATTAACGGAACTACCGCTTGTCCTCGCCGTGTAGATGGCTGGTCGTCCATAGTCGCTTCGTGGATCTACACCATCTGTTTTACTTGACTCGTGGCGTACGTATTCATACTGTTCTTTCCCATGAACATAGTCTGTATGTCTTGTTTTCATAGGTTGGCAAGCATGAGCATTCTCTTTTTCTATCATCCGCATCGCCCAAGGAGGCCCCCGCCTCCGCGCATTTACTTATACCTGCTTCGCGTTCTTCGTGGCGTGATTCTAGATGTGTTCCGAGTCCCCCTGCGCATGCTGTGGAGGGTCAAACCGCCCCGACATCCGAAGAGGAGGATGATTCTCTCCATCTTCGCTTCCAGTGAACAAGTCCTGGTCATCGCAGCGATATTCCACATTGTGACACGGCCAGATCTTGAATAACTCACACGTTGCGACTGCTGGTTTGCACGTCGAAGTGAGTCTTCGTGATCTCCCGGACCGAGACTCTTTCACCTCGTATCGAGTTTTACTCCACGACTCGACAGAAACCACGGAGTATACCTCGACAGGTTTCGACGACGATTTCACGACACTGCCGAGGCCACGGGTCCCCGCGACCACCTTTGGACTTAAGTAACGACCGTCGGGCTTGATGTATCTCTGAGTAGTGCCGGGCGACAATTGAGCACCAAGCTAGATGAAGTTCAAGACTGCCTTGTTCTCGCCACATGTCATGTCACATAATCTATTACATAGTGTTTGCTTTGATACTACCATCTACTGCCAAACACCGTCTGATTGCTTACTAAGTCCTGGCTCGCCTTATTGAGCTCTTTACTGCCATCTTGCCACTCGTTTCACGATTTCATTCTTTCACCGGTCATTCCAAGCTTGTGCGTTGCCAACGGCACATGATGTCACGCCATCGTCGCGGTTGGGACGACGGGGAACCAGCGTATCGACGTGCTTATTCGGATGAATACACCCGGAGGCGTTACGACTATGCACCACAGCTTCCCCCAAGAAGCAGCTTCAACTATTGGCGCGACGACGTCGCAGCTCCATCTTCCTATCGTCCCCAGCGCTCTTACGGACGGGAGAGCTACAACGAGCGGTGGCACGATGACAGACGTTCATGGCACACCGAGTCGTCTTACTCTCGACAACGACGTGACTTTGGACCCGGTCGCGATCGCGACGATCGGGAATCACGAAGCAACAGAAGTCCTTCCCACCGAAACCCTTCGCGACAGCGCTACTCGACATATATCCCATCCTACAACCCTCGGCCTACAGCTCGAGCCCAAACTCCCACAGAACCTACTCCACCCATTCTGACACCTGCTTCACCAGAACCACTGCGGAAAGCGTCGCCTCCACCCGAAATGCCAACCGAACCGCTCAAGCCAAGCCCAGCATACCTCTCTCTTTCTCAACAGCCGTCAGAAGTTCTGCGCAATCCCGCGATGACCCGCAAGCTTCTTATCCTTGATCTCAATGGCACCCTTCTCATCCGTTCTGCTCGGTCTCGCTCTTCATCTGGACAATTACGGGCTGTACAGCCGCGTCCATATATGCAGTCTTTCAGACAATACCTATTTTGTATGGAGACGAAAGCGTGGCTGGACACAATGGTGTGGTCGTCTGCGCAGCCACACAGCGTGGATGATATGGTAGAGAAAATATTTGGAGCCTCCAAGGGCGAACTAAAAGCGGTATGGAGTCGAAAGAGTCTTGGACTGTCGGAAGTGGAGTATCGTGAGTAAGCCATGTCCTTCGAACCGACGCAAATTCTGGTAGATGGTAACAACGGTTAATGCACTCTAGATCGCAAGGCGGTTACTGCAAAAGACCTTGCAAAGCCTTGGGACTTGTTCGCATCAGCCTCAAACCCCGAGAAGCCTCAAGGGCACGCTTCAGTTTCTTCGCAATCGCAGTCGATTCATTCGGCACTCACAACACTGTTACTCGACGATTCTCCTCACAAAGCGGTGCTCCAGCCGTATAGTCACCTTTGCATACCCGAGTACGATGGCTCAAAGAGACGACATGACCTACGTTCCTTCTTGGCTACGAGGGAGCCCAAGCAAAGTAAGAAGGCGAAGCGGAGCAACCAGGCCGAGAAGGGTGCTTATCCCCCCTGGGAAACGATTGCGGGGCCTCTCCCTGAAGGTTCCCTACCGAAATCGGCAGAAAAAGAGCCGTATGATGTAATCCTATTGGCGGTCATCGGTATCTTGGAAACCGCGAAGTCACAAAGTAACGTTGCTGGTTGGATCCGCAATGGTGGGCTGTGGGCTACGCAAGAGAGAAGGGAGGAGGGTGGTGCATCGTCCGTCGAGCACTGTAGCGTTGAGATTGTAGGTGACATGAACGTCTCCAGCGTAGGAGCCGGCAAGAACGCAAGCAACGCCTTTGACACCCCTTCGACAACACTGCAAGCTTGTATACAAACGAAGATGTGGTTCGATGACCTATCGGCCGTAACTTTCTGGGTAGCAAGAGGTCGTAGAGCCTTGATGGGACTTGGCATCCAGGTTACACACGGTGTAACGGGATAGTAGTCATTGGGAGACCATCCCCCGGGATTCTTTGCATGGTATGTTTTCGAGACGACAACCAAAGATCATACGAGTTTGCTAGGCAGGATACGTGTAAAGAAACTATTCAACTCGATGTTTTACTTTCGTACCATCGAGTCAACACGTGCACCATGTTGTGCTGTGGGCTATTATTGTAGTGGGCTGGGTCAGGGACCGCAATCTAATACCAATACAGCAGGATGACTTGCAACGGCGCCTCGGGCTCACGCCACCATCAACGTTGAAATTTGAAACCCAGATCGCCAAGCTTTAGCACTCCCACAACAAGCGGTTGCTTGGAACCCATGCTCGGTGGGATGGAGGATCTCGAGGAGGCCATTGTCCTCGAGCGAGAGGCACTCCAGCTTTGCCCGACAGGACACCCAACTCGCGACACATCTTTGAACAACCTTGCCAGTCATCTCTCGACTCGGTACAAGCAGCTCGGTGGGATGGAGGATCTCGAGGAGGCCAT
>QFES01001701.1:0-30933 GCA_003316375.1 Tylopilus plumbeoviolaceoides
ACGAGCACGGTCGCTTCCTGGTCGAACAAACTGTCATCTCCGAGTCGATTGGGTGGAATACGGCCATGGCCAGCCCTGGAAGTCGGATTCTCGAGGATAGACAGTAGCTCCTCCCCGCCGCCGCCGCCGATGCCCGCGCCCTCCTCGAGCAAGGGCTTGAGCGACGTCCAGTTTGCGGCGAGACTTCTCCCAGCCCTCCCAACGGCGCTCGCATAGTCCGTAGACCGCGCCACCTTTGAGAAGTCGTCCGTGAGCTTGGCGTACTGAGAGAGCGCGGCGAGAGATGGCCATGTCCAGGTATGTGTGCCGTCTGCTGGCACTGTGTGGTCGTTCTCTGGTTTCGTAACTACCACCTTCCAGAGAGGTGCATTGTAGACCATGGTGGTAGGGGTTGACGCCTCACCAGCAACGACAAGGGCATTCGTAGGGTAGTAAATGTCCTTCTCGTAGGAGGGATGCTCCATCGTCCCGTCGAGCATCACGAGTCCAGACCAGTAAAGGGCGTTATCAATATCGTTCGCGGGGGGTAGGGTGTTGAAGGTGAGGGCGTCGAGAACGTCGTGTGGTGGCATTAATACCATGAGATTGAGTACTGCTTGGGTGAGGCTGATATTGTAGTCCACTATTAAACTTGAAGACAGGTGGGGAAGGACGCCAAGGACGCCATAAACCTTGTCCTGAATGTGATGGCTACTACAGACACGTTTGCTGGTCTGCATCAGTGCGCGCTGGGTACTGGTCCTCGACAACGGTGAGAGTGCATTGAGGACATCCTGAATTGAGAGCTTGGGATCGTTGGCGCCAGAGAGAGTTGGTTGGTAACGGGATGTAAGATATGGGGACATCATCAAGAGGGAGAGATAGACTTCGTTTCGAGTTAAAACATGATCTCCAGAGACGAAAAGCAATTCTCTAGGAAGTTGAAGCTCCTGGAACGTCCATACTCGCTCGAACCAGTCGCATACCCAAGCTTTGAGGCCGTCGTCATGTGTGGAGGCGATCTCTACAAATCGGTCGTCCGTTGTTAACGACCCGAAGGCGACACAACCGGCACTTTTAGAGTAGATGCTCCCCATGTGTGGAACCTGTTCGTTTTTTTCATCTTCACTATCCTGATTGATGCAGGCGGCGTCGATCCAGACGTATTCCGCGCCGCGCGGTTCCACGATCTGACGAGTCCTCTCGAACATGAGGCTGAACCGATTCTTGGTCGAGAATGACATCGACTTCCAAGAGACACCCGGCAGGGGAATCATGGTTTCTTTGCCTCTATCCCAGATGTGAGAGATCGTCCAGACTTTGTCCCACGGCACAGCATGCACCAAATGGAAAGATACTGTTCTTGATTTCAAGTGAATCAAACGAATGCTCTCAGTTGCCATCTGTGAGCAGGATAACTTGGATGAAGCAGCAACTCGAACAGATCGCTCAACAGACTCACCTGTTGCAATAGACAGAATGAAAGCTCAGAGAAGAGATACGCCGTGCGATTGGAAAGAGGCAGAAATGTATGAGCGAGGTTAAGTCGTGATTTAGCAAAGACGGTAAGTAGTGATGAGCGGTGGGAAAGATGCCAGCCGACAAGAGGGGATGAAAGTAACTTTCAGGAACGTCAGAGCGAGTTGAAAGGATGGATATATAACTTGCGGTAAGGTGGACGACACGTAGTTTGTTCCACGCTTTGACGACCGTTATTGTTCACTGATTCAGTGTTGCCAGTCTATTATCCACCGGGTAACACTGGTCTGAAACCCTTGTTCAAGCTAGTTATTGCATTGTGGCGGCGGAGTACCACAGGTCACAACAGGGTGGAATGAGTGACATACGCTGAGCAACCCGGTCCCGGAAGCTTCCCTAGTAGGCAATGCTCGCGGAATCTCGAAAAATGTCTAAATTTGTTTCATATAACAGCCTTGCATCAGCACAGCTGCCAAGGCAAGCATTGAACCTGTCAGATGACTTGTAGCTTAGCGTAAACAGCTTCTCCCAGCCGCTTTACCCGAGTCTTGATATCACAAGACTATCACAAGACTCACCCTACTAGTAGTCCAAGTCAGATTGGCCGGCATTTTGCTTGACAACTGAACAGCCCGGGATGACGAGGAAGTATATGAGTCTGAATGGCGACACTGGCACTGGTTCATGGGAAAGCACAAAAGTGCTAGTGATCATCGAAGCACAGAAAGCGTTGTGCAGCAATCCAAAGCTATACCTGGATCCTCGGAATGAACACAGCCGCTGGTCCCTACTGTCACAACCGTGACAATGCCGTGTCGACAGCACCACAAGTTGCTACTTTTTCGTTACATCTTACTGCGAGTGAGCTAGCAGATGCGCCTCAGGCTGTACTGTTGTACTGTACTGCTGTTCTATAAAATCTACTGCAATTGGATCAAGCAACGTTTCCGCCCGGTTCCCGACGCAGAATTCACCTGTTCGGCGTTGGACTCACCGATCCGACGACTCATCTGTCAAAGGCCTGGGACCGAACTTAAGTAATGACACGATGGGCGAGGTTACAAAACAGACGGTGAGCTCTTCGTGGTTGGACGACGGAACAGTGCATGTACGAGAATTTACCGATCATCAATCCCTACTAGTGCCAACGCTATTACATTTCTGAGATGGTCATCTGAGGAGACGATTCCACTCGGAAGTCTTCCTCCGTCAGAACCCGCCTCTGAAGAATCCTACCCATGTGCGTGTGTAGTGAGTCTCTGTTCCGAATGACGAATAGGGCCTTGAGCGCAGCCAATTTCGACCCCGATGACGTGGTCTCGTTCTTTCCGAAATTGTAAACAGTCCGGAGCAGACTCCGCTTGGCTGTTGGATCGTTCCGGGATTCTTTCGTGGCAGGTATGCCGAGAAGACGGCATAACCGGACGTACGTTTCATAATCTCTGAGATAGAGCTGCCCAGAGAACACATTTAGCTAGTCGATCAGATCCCAAGGAGGGGTCCAGTCGGAGGGCAACGAAGGTATGGGATACAGCTGGAGATCATCTGACGCCTTCATCCTCTGGGAGGTGCGAGGTGCGTATAAATGAAGGTGGACGTGGTTGCCTGCCCTGATCTCGAGCATCAACTGATCTACCTCAAATGGGCTGAGTAGAACGAGCACTTTGTTACTGCCCCTTTCACCGGATAGAATCCATTGAACAGGTCGAAGATATTGATCGACAGTCCCTTGAGTGGACTGAGGCTTGATCGTCTTGCAGAAATCCACCGTCGCCAAAATATATGAGCTCCACATGTCTGCTTTCGAGTCCTCAGCTTTAACCCTCTCAGCGTTCCAAAAGCAGAACGAAAAGCGCTGCGAAAGCCCAATGGACCCGGAGGGATGATGCCGGTCTTCACAAATTTGACGACACCAGGATCAAGGATGTGTTTCTCCGCATTTGCACGTGGAGGTAGCTCCACCTTTCGTTCACGCTCTCGCTCGCGGTAAACTTCCCGTTCTTGTTCTTCGTCCATCTGTGCACGTGGAAGTGACAAAATCCCGAGATCATTGCAACGTTGCCGATTATCCGAGTCTAGCGCCGACATATCGCCCGAAATATCTGTAATGTCACGGGGTGCATAGAGATAGCTCAGCGATCTCAGGGTGCGTCCGACAGCTGCTCTCTGGTGATCTCAGTGAACCTAGACCAAGCATCAAGTCTCGACCTGTGGTTCATGCCTTGTTGTGCCCAATAAGGAGCTCGCTGTTGAATATCGGCCCACGTCTCGTGTATTGCCCAGCATAAGATGTCCATGGTAGTCACTGGGATGTTCGGATCCGTGGAGACTGTCGCGCGGATGCTGCGGTCAACAGCAGGTGGTGCAAAAAACATGACCGAGTGACCAATGAGGTTGAGGTTGAGACTCGGACAAACCTTGAACGAGAGTATCTTTTGTCACCTTGGGCCCAAGCGTGACTGCTGCTCGTGACCCGACGGGGAATTTGATGTCAATTCCTCTCGTATGCGCGTGATCCAGGTAGACGACACATTTCTCTAATTTCTGATGAAGGGATGATGATGGTATCAGTTGAATGTGACCATTTTGCATAAGGATCATAAGTTCAACGTTCTCGTCAAAATGGACGGCCGCAGCAGCTCTATCTGTGATGCCTAGCCATGGCTGGCCCGGGGCCACTTGCCGATTGGAAAGAAGAATCTGCGCCGACATCCAACAAAACACGAATATCTGGACGTTGCGTGGTCACCAGTCGGAGAAATGCAAGCGTAGTCAATCCATTGCTACCCTCATGAGCCATGAGGTAGAACTCATTTTCGGGACGAAGGAGATATGCGAGAGCCCTGGCGTTAGTCCCCTTCTGATGGTTGAAGTCGCGCTGGGTGATCGAGAAGGGTAATAACCATTGGACATCATTGGTGCCAGAAAACCCTGGCTCTTGTCAACGACCGAACTGTGGTATGAGATATATGCTTCAAGCTCACTCACCAGTAACAAGCTTCCCCCGCTCCTCAGCTAAATCCCAGCTAGACCCAGAGATTTTCCAAGTGCATTCTTTCGCCTCCTTCGGAAACACCACGTGAGACAGGTAGAAATTGATGACTGCTTGATTCCGATAGAAAAGGGGAATATCACTTGGTCCCATTGCTCCGACGGGTAAAAGGCCAGTTGAGAAGGTTTTCGAAGTGTGACTAGCAACGAATTGCGATCGCACGGCTCTATCCAAATTGCGTACTCCGTGGATGGGTCATCCTGGCCGAGAAGAATTGCGAAGGAGGTCCTCAGTTGCTCTTCGCTGAGACCGGAATAGTAGTAAGATAGGCACGTCAAAAGGATGGTGAGATCCGGATGGTCAAACTGGGTGTTGGGTGCTGGTACATCCTTGGCTTGATATGCTTGAAATTGTAACTGCGAATCGAAGACGAGGCCATAGTCAACACGCCATCTTCGCAGAGAGAGCAAACAATAGGATGTCGGTGGTCAGCAGGCCTCGAAGCTGTAGGAGACCACTCCAGAGATAACTTCGCTCCGATTGCTTTGCGTACTCCTCCACCCGCTTCACTGTATCCGGAATCCGAAGCACGTCTTTATCCGATATGAAACCGCTGATAGCATCGTGTAATGAGGCGGAGAAGTGTTGAACGATGTTGAAACCGTGGAGCCCTCCAGCCATTGCGTCTTCTGTTATCGATGATATTAGGCGTTGACCGACACCGGACGCTTGCAGGATACGAACATGTGAGAATGAACCAGGTTGGCTGCATTCGTACTGTATAGAGTCTCCGGCATGTTTCAAAAAGGGAATATGAGTGCTTCTGCGCGAGCTGCAAGACTTGCTGAGTAATCGTCCACCGCTCAGGGTATCCGTCCAAATGTTGGTGGGGACTGAACGTATAAATTAACTGGAAGCGCGGGTGAAGGATTTCGTCGCTCTCGTCCAGGATATCTCGAACATGCGATGCAATCCATTCTTGAAGACTCAGCCACTTGGATGCACTGTCCTGCATAAGCGATCAGCTGGATTGATCATCAACTGACTATCCACACTTACTGTCTCATGAGATACAGCGGGAACGAGCCCGTGTAGTTGGGCCTCGACGCTCGTTAACTTGAGCGAGACAACGTGCTCGGGCTGTACGAGCAAAATTCCACGCTCGGCCATGCACTGACGCATCAGTTTGTGTAGATCGTCGATTTGAAGGTTGGTCATCTCCCCATGCGAATCTGGGCCTGAGTCCGAGTCCGAGTCTGAGTCCGGGTTCCGATCAGAGCCGTATTTATGATTCCAAGAAAGGGGCAGATGGTATATTGGCCTGTTGGTGAGACTGCCGAGGCGAGCAACCAGCAGTTCAAACATCTAGCTTGTCGAGTCCCACATGAAACTCAAGTACTGTCAGGATGCAAATGGAGGCACGTTCCGAATCTCTGGACTTGTCAACGAGGTCAACAACCCTGCTCGTATAGTTCTGCAGCAAGTGTGCGAGCCATACACACGCACCGTCCACACCCCTAACAGAGGCAACCCAATCGTCAATGCCTTCCCAACCAGTCGTTCGACATCATAGAGTGCAGCGTCAGGGTCAGCTCCATCATAAAAAAGGTTCCAAACGACTCAGAAGCAAAAAAGTCCTGGATAGTACCGCGGCTAGGATGCTTGGGACGAAAGGGAGTTGGCAGAGCTTCATGGTCGTGGTTATCGAGAGCTTTGCGAATGTATTCGCGACTGTTCAAGAGCGAGAGTTGTGTGTCTTGGACGAGTTCATTTTGCGAAGGGTTCTGGAATGGAGATCGGTGGATGCTTAGCTGCTTACACCTGGTGTCAAGGATCTCTCGAAGACTGGTGTATGTGTCTAGCGCCATCCCAGAGAGGCAGTTTGGGGGAGAGGAGCCAAGCTTGTTTAAGCGTCGCAGAATCTTGTGGGACATAGAATGAAGAAGATGTCTGGAAAGATTTGTATTGCTTTTGTCTCCTGAGAGGGTGTACATGAAGAATAGAATAATGATTTGTAGGATGAACGCCCATCCGGATTGCAACCTTGATGACAAGCCAAAGACGAGAGCGATGCCAAGAGCGTCTGTCTGTACCGCTGATACGGTCGCGAACATGTTTTGTGATGCGGGGAACGTGAACGGTGTGACCAATACCATGCAAGGTGCTATAGACCAGCGTGGTCCAAGGAGGAGAAGCGGCATTAATACATCCCAAGACGTTATCGAGTAGCTCATCGGGATCATCGGGGAAAGAAATGATAACACCCGAGTCGTCGTTGACGCGAGAAAGAAATTGGGCGAGTTTGAATTGGAACTCTTCATTGTGAAACCCATCGGCCGGGATGTCAACCGTTGATCCAGGGTACGAGCATATCACAGACACAGATCCTCGCTCGTCTTTTGAAATTGAGGACGCCTGGAATGCCTCGCACAGCGTGCCGTTCGCCTGCTTTGTGAGGATAATTGCAGCATTTTGTTATAGGATGAAATACACGAGGACATCTAGACATAGTCAGCACAGATACATAGGAAATGTCATCATATACCTTCTGTTTCCATTCTTTGCAGTTGGGAGAAGATGCAGGCAGTGTGCGGGTATTTTGACTGCACGCAGGCCGCTAGGTTGTCCAACATCTTTGTAACGCGACACCACTGATCCTGCTCAAAGACGTAGGTACCATAGGCGTGGGCAGCGGCGCATACTGCACGGACGAGCGAAAGGTTGTTATCTGGGATGTCGTCGGTTTCCTTTGGGATTGACAGGGAGAAAAAGTGGTTGACAGCATAGAGCAATGATTCCAGGGTATAGACAAATGGAGATGAAGAACGAGGACGGGCGTCGTCAGCGGCAGACGGGGTGGACATGGTGGTAGAGAAGAGATCGTGTGGCACGTTCAAGCTGTAGATGGTAGAACATTGCAAAAGGCATCTGCCAGCGATTATGACTCTAGTGACGCCTACGACAAAATCTAATCAAACACGCAACTGCAAACGAATAAACGAAAATGAGTCACAAGTCGTCGCATCATTAAGACGTTCACTAAGCTATACAACAGGAGCATGTAAAAAGATTATAAAAAAAGTCGACACAGAAAGTGGAGCCATGTGAGCAAGGGGAACTAGATAAATAAGCGTGTGCGCGTCATGTCGTCTTGAGCTTTCGCCTCCGCTCTTCAATGTCTTTTCTTGTCATGCGTGTCCCTAGGATAGCATCCCAGTGGACGAAAAAGGGCTGCGAGAAATTAGACTTGATCCCAATAGTCTACAAGGCTATGAGCGGTATCAATGAGCGCTGGAAAACATACGCACTTGATGATGAATGTCGTGATAATCAGCATTATTACTACTAATCATTTGGAGCGGGTCGAAGGGTAAGCTGTAACCACAGTGATCGTCGACCGTCTTCAAGCTACTGAATGCAAACAAGAAAATGGCCTGTCGAAGAGATAGATTGGCAAGGGTCTCCGCGAAGATAGCACCGAGAGAGTCGAGCACAAATCCCTCGAGAGGGTGATTGTACAGCGCGCCGAACGCGTAGGGTACATAAAGCCGATGGTGCACCGAATGGAGATGCTTGTACAAAAACTTGTTCGTGTGCATCCAGCGGTGAAGGAAATATTGCCATGTGTCGACAATGAACCTATCGGGTATCCAAATGAGAGGCGAACGCACACCGTGATCGGGGATCACACGCACAAGGAGAACACGAGTTGGGCAGCGGGAATACCCCACCAGTATAACCAATTCGTGAGGTCGGCGCCGCGAAGTTCCAAAAAGTGGTTGCCTGCCTCGGGTCCGACTGGCCACCTGACGAAACGTACCAACATCTTCCCGACGGCCTCCATTTCCGCCATACACGTCGATGGGGATATCATCGGGGGTTCGGCGAGCCAGTACAGGCCGAGCAGGGTTTGCAACGTATGTTGAATGACGACGGCGCAAAGGACTTGTGTAAGCGTGGCACGATTGCGGGACTTGGCCTCGCTCGACTCGTGAATCCGATATTTTTCCAACCATTTCCAACCGGAGATGTCAAGGCAGTGGAAGAAGAGAGAAAGAGACCAGTAAGCGACCACGGGTGCTGCGAGAGCGAGCAGATTGTCGGGGATGCCTTGTATGAGGTTTTGGCGCATAGCAAAATAAAAGGGCACTCTGAGAGGGGGTAGACATATGTCGTCCGCGTCGCCGACGAGAAAGGAGGCGCACGTCGAGTTGGTGGCAGGGGACGTCCCCGCGAAGAAATCACGAAACATAAGTTATGGGTAGTGAAACTATGGAGGTGGTCGAGATGCTCGTTTTTCTCAGCGTGTCGGC
This sequence comes from Tylopilus plumbeoviolaceoides, assembly GCA_003316375.1. NCBI lineage: Eukaryota > Fungi > Basidiomycota > Agaricomycetes > Boletales > Boletaceae > Tylopilus > Tylopilus plumbeoviolaceoides. Next base: position 8,764 of record QFES01001701.1, read on the forward strand.
CTCCGAGTCCGCTCCCACGTGCACATCAGACCACCGTAACCTCATCAATCAGAACACAAACTAGACATACAGATCACCCCTATGGTCTGTAATTTCTGTCGTGTGATTAGAACAATCATCATGTGTGATGGGAATAAATTTCAAGTTACTGATCCTACAGTACAACAAATCTTCTACCCCAGGATATTCACATTAGTGAGAGCGTTTAGTTAGCAGTTGGTGGTACATTGTACGCGGGTGCAAATATAAGTGCAGCTTGATCAAATTCATCCAGATTGTCCAAATTTTACCACGTGTGCAGGCCAATTCAAAAGTGAAAGCGGAAGACGCGAAAATATGCTGTGGACGTATACCGTCGGAGGAACGTCTGCCTCACTGTTCATTAAGGTTGTTGAGAAGCGTGGTCAAGCAGCGCTTCGTGACCATGTCGCCCTACGGACACAATGAGTCGATCGACAGCACCACAAGACACCTGCTCACCTTAAGAAGGACGCTAAACGTTTGGTCACGTAGGGGCTCAGGAAGACAGGCCCGCAGCGCCTCCCTCGCTCTGCGGCTCACCGTCAGCTCACGTCATGCTACGACGCAGCATGTAAACATACCTCATATTGTCGCTCAACCTCAGGTAACAGCGAACGACATGTTTGAGCAATCTGACAGCTTGGGTTTCCACGAGCTGATTCACCATGTTGCTCAGAACGGTACCGACGGCGTAGAAGCGCTCATAGGTGTGGCATATGTACGTCAACCCGGTTTCGTCCAAAAGAATCTTTTGCACAATGAAAATCGCGACAGTCTTGGAGAGCTCCGAACCGGTCTCCATGATGCGTAGGCAAAGGGGTATGATTTCGGTGGAAAGTAGGAAATGAATGACAGTATTATTATCGTTTTGCTGAGTTCGGGAGTGAGTCATGGCACTGATAAGGTCGGTGACAGCGTGGTTACCTTGACGAGAGCGCCAATGACACCGAGTGAAGTAAGGCGCAGGTACTCGAATGGCCGAGTTTTTGAAGTCGTGTTCAGGAAGGGGTAAAGAAAGAGGGGGATGTGAGCTGACGCACACATCAGTCGTCTCCGGAAACACCGCGAGGGAAGCGACATACCATTGAGGAATAGCTGGCGTGTTTCTGAATGAGAGGCGACGCACTGCAGTAGCGCGAGGGCATTGCACACGCGGTTGGAGACATGGGCGGTGAGATTGGGAGGGGACAAGAGGGGGTAGACGGAGACGATCTCTTGGAGAAGGGCGGGCATAATGCCTATATCGTACGGGTAGAGAACCGTTAGAGAGGTCTCTTGGATATCACAGTGGCATACATGACACGTACCAAACGAGTGCCAGAGGACCAACGCAAGGTCGTCATACTGCTCTCTCTTCTTGCTAAGTTCAAGCAGGGCACCCTCCCTTGTGTTAGGGTCCATCAGGTCGATGACCAGGGCATAAATTTTGTTCTCCTCTTGGATGCCGATGATATGTTGTTGTTGGTGGGACTGGAGACCGAGCGAGGGGGTCTCGGAGAAGCCGGCAAGGGCTGAACCGGCAAGACGCTGTTGTTGGTAGGGATTGAACTGAGCGGTGTGTTGCATATACGAGAGCGGTTTTGGAGAGATGAGCCCCGCCATGGCTGCGTGAAGAGAAATAGCAAGTGAGAGATCGGACGGAGGGTATCGACTCCCGACTTCATTACTTAAGAAACATAACCCTAACCCCATGTCACTTTAGACTACGTTCCTCCACCACACAACCAAACCCGACATCCTTGGGTGTGACACTAGCTGGGGATGGCCCTGCAACATACCAACCGCCTCACGACAGAACGTGCGATATTCCTCCTTGTCCTCAGCCGACTACACGTACTTGTCAGAACAATCAATCAACCCAAGAAGACGAGTGGAAGTTACCTGGTAAATGTCGCGCATGGTCGATAGCATCATAACCACTAACTCGACATACCCCTGGCTTTCAGCATCCACCTTGGCCCGAAGACACCCAGCGGCATTCGCAAGAACAGCTGGAACCATGGTCATGATGACAGTAACTAGTTTCCCTTGTTGACTCACTTTCGATCAATCGTCCCCGAGCAACACCATAGTCGCCCGCGCCGACTTCGTATTTCCTCGTCCCGGGTGTAGGATCGAACGGAGCGGCGCGAAGGAGGGGATGTTGCAACCCGTCCAGTGTTAGCACTACGCTTATGTACTCGTGCTCTATCGTCGTCTTGCAAGAAAGTGTGGCTACTAGCAGTACTGCAATGAAGTCATCCTTCATTTTCTGGAAGAACCTTATGAGCTAGAGTGGAAGCCTATAGTCTTTGGTCTCACATTGTATGCCCCTGGGTCGAGACGAAGAAGCGTGAGGTTAAATCGCAGTCCAACTCGACGGCGCCACGAGTCGTCTATTATCTTTTCCCAAGATTGCTGGCCAAGTTTCATGTATAATCCCCAGTCCTAGTAGACAATGAATCATATCGTGAGCATCGACGACAAGACTCCTACCTTGTAGTTATTCTGAACGAGAACGTTCGCACAGCCGACCCAACAATCGATCCACTCATCCGCTGACCTATTGCTCGTCGCGTCATTCTTCACATGCTCGTGTTCACCAAAATGTTTGCAGACGAGGCGATATACGGCGGGCGTGATGGATTTATCCAGAATCTATATGATGCTGTGAAATCATATCACGCCACCGGATAGTAACGAAACTTACCCTGCACAGATGATCCTCTTTGGACTTGAGTTCAGCGACATTAGACGCTTCGGCCTCCTCGCCGATTGCAGCCAAGAACTCTTCGTCGTTGAGATCCAAAAGCACCTTGTCATACTCGTCTTGGCTCTCTTGGCTCTCAGCGCTATGGACAACAGGGGCTTCTGGCAGTGCTTTCACCCGAGCATCAAGGAATGATTGTACAAGCATCCGGATTTCGACTCCCGTCTGTTGGATCGTAACCAGGTCGGTTCGCGGGTTGAATATCCTGGTGACCCAAGCTAATCCGACCTATCAGCTACACACGGAGAGAACGGGAGAACACTTACGTCCATCTAAAAGTGCCAGGTCTGGGTAGCCTGCTCGAATTTGCCCTTTGACTAATGATTGCGTCTCAATCACACGCCTTACCGATCCAATCAGCAGCTGAATCAAGGTGATGGTAGGCTTCTTCCCGGCGGAGCCCACTTCTCCCTCCTTGTACTCGTCCATGAGCACATCTGCCATTTCCCCCAGCCACGCTAGAACCTCCTCCAATCCTCCAACAATCTTGTGATGCCGGACAATCATGGCGAAATTCATCATCCCATATATGCACGCAACCCTCGAGTGATCATCTGCGTCTTTGAAGCTCACACACCGCCTCGCCTGATTAATGCGGAACTTGACGTTCGCAGAGGTAGGATCAAGATGGACAGCGATCACCATCGCACTAAAACGGTTGACAAGCATGGAAAGGGAATGTGCGGAGGGAGGAGTGGAGCGGGAAAAGGGAACAGGACTGACGGGGACGGCCATTTGAAGCAGTTTCTTGACGTGCGTAGAGCGTTGCTTGGCGTCCATGTCGACGTTCGCATTCAGCAGGTACACTGCTTGCACCACCATTTTGAGGAATATCTCAAAGACGGAGTCGTGCGGGTCCCGCTTGGATAGCAGCTCCAGATCACCATGCTCAAGGAAGCCCATTGGAGCCGAGCGCTCCTTGAGAAGATTGACGAAATTGCGTGATCGGAAGATCTCTTGGAGAGACTTGAACATGACAGCTCCTTCGTCGAGGCGCCACCCCCATTGACTCCACAAAAGGAAGCACCTAGAGACAACACAAGACACGTAGTCATCTCGTTTCTTCAAGACGTGTGGCGGAAATGGAAGATCCTTCCCGGGATTGGAAGTTAACACGACCTTCTTGAGAGCAGTGGCCACGAGCTCCCAAGCTGCTGGCAGCCGAAAGACGGAGGTCGATAATCCGTGAACGGAGAATTGTGAGATAGCACAGAGGCTAAAGATCGTGCGCCAAAGATCTTCGCTCGCTTCCGCTCCAGTGGAGGACACTGGATGCAGGTCGGCGAGCAAGCGCCAAAGAGGGTGACCAGGTGCTGCCTCAGCGAAGATTTCGATGCTTGACAATAAGTGAATGAGGCATACCCACAGCTCAGCGGCTCGATGAGGTAGCGATGTAACGTCCATGTCGGCTTCGACTGCATAAAAAGTGGCGAAGGCTGGCTGCAAGTCGACACCCAGCAACCGTTGTACGAGTTGTTTCGCTGACCGAACGAGGTGCCCATTCTCCGCGGCTCCTCGCCTGTACTTGACACCGGCCGCTAGGCGGGCAGAAAGCTCCACGGCGAACCAATGGGCAGTCAGAGAAAAGATGGTCGTTTCGAGTGACTCCAGGACAAGCAGCAACCCATCCGAATAGTCTCGCAATGCCACCTCCAATGCAACGAATTCTTGGTCTTCTGCATGAACCGCGAGCCACGAAAGAAGTTGACACGCAGCGCGTGTTACGGACTCCCATTCCTTCATCATCTCCACATCGTCGAGCTTGTATTCCCGCAATGCACCAGCGAGACGATCGCATAGTGGACCAAGTAGCGCATTGAAGACCGCAGCAGACGTAGTGGGTCCGATCTCGAGTCCCTGCATATTGCAAGACATTGGGGGTGTAACTTCGGAATTCCCTGAAATGACTGAAACCAGCTGAAAAAGTAAGCCTTTTTCAATGTACGATGATGTCCGAAGCTTCACTCCGGAAGGAAGGGGAGTGATGTTTATGTCGACGATGATATAACGGTGAACCGATGCAAAGAACTTTTCTTCGCGCTGGAAGTACATCGGAAGCGGGAGTTCATTCTGTGGTAGAGACGGCCGACGATGGAGGCGAGGCCGAGGGGCGGCTGGAGCGCTAGTTTTCGAATTCGCAGTGGGTTGTCGAGCTAGAGAGGCAGGTTTGTTCCACCTCTCTACTTCAGCTCTCCATCCCGGATCCAGGGCTTGCCTGAAATCATTGTCGCCGTCCTCGATTACTAGTGCGGTCCTGCCTCGGTTGGACTTGCCTGCTCGATACTTCGACGTAATCCGTGTGGCATCATGATGAACATTGTACACTGACCCCTGATTGGTTCCAGGTTGACGCTTCCGTTTCTTTTTCGGTTTCTTGCCTTCCTCGACTGTTTCTTGGTCAGGTCGCGCAATCCGATTCCGATGCTCCGAAGCATGCTTTTTCACTGATGCCATGTCCGAATCCGTGTTAACCCTCACAAAGGGCAAGCGAGTCTGGTGGTGTTCTCCATGACGCCTTGCTCCACTGGTAACGACATTCAGCCTTGACATGCCGGACCTACGAGCCTTTCGCGAGCGCTTCGGGTGTTTACTCTTGGGCCTCGGTTTGCTAGGACCTCTCGCCCGAGTCAACATCCAATCGATCAGACTTCTTTCGCGCGCGAGCCCTCTTGCGGGACGGTCAAAGAGCGATCGGTGAACTTCTTCATCGTCGCTGCTCCCACTTTCCGAGTCTTCCTCTGAAGAGTCCGAGATAGAGTCGTCGCTGATGGAAATCACGTCATCCCTTGGCGAAGCGTGCGGTATCCGCCTAACCCTAATGGCCGATTCCCCGTCAGAAAATAGTTCCATCGCGCCGCGGCCGGTATCATCGGGCACCTCCGAGTGTTCGGCTTCCGAGCTTTCTGAATCTCCCTTGACTTCCACGTTTCTATACTTCCCCTTTCGAACGGTCGCATACCCGGGTATAAGCCTAACTTCCTCCGCCTCACTTCCTGAGGATTCTGCTGTAACACTAGCACGTGGAGGTGCAGCAGCCTTGGTAAGCCCGAGTTCTCGCGCAACCATTGCGGCTGGCATCATATGTTTCAGCGCACGAAGGCCTTTCCTGTCTTTAGAGCTCATCTCGTACACCGGGTCCGAGTCCGAGCCCGCTCCGGACGTATTCGACGGTAGAGCACTAGCGCCAGATGTGGTGGCCGGGGCGGAGGGACTTGGCGGAGTAGAATGAATCTCGGACAGATCAATGGGCGAGGGATTTCGCGGAAACGATATTTCATCGTCATCAAATCGGTACGACTCTTCTTGCTGCATATAGACACTGAAATCGGGTGATCGGAGAGGGTTCAAACTAGGAACTGGGGAATGGGAAGAGGCTCGAGATACCGTGGGGGGTCTGAAAGGTGATTTTGAGTAGGATGGGGAGCGAGCAGCAGTCGCGGGCTCCGAGTAGGCTCGTGAGGGTAAAGGAGATGGCGACAACTGCTATTTGAACGATTTTAGCGCGACGCTAAAGTACGTTGTGTATGAACACTTACAGAACGTCTGGACACGTGCTCAGCATCCCCATCGACTGGAAATGGTTTTAGTCGTCGCTTGGTTGCTTTCCTAGTTTCCTTCTCTAGTCGACGAATATTTGCAGCCGCTCTCCGAGCCTCCGCCCTGGCTAAGGCCTCTGCTTTCATCCGCTCTCTCCGCACTTTACGCGCCAATTTGTCGATCTCGTCGTCCTCATCGCTGCTTGGTAGCACTTTCAATGCCTCAGGCAACCATCCGTCCTCCGCCTGTCCTGGCCCCAATCCTTGTACATTCTCCCCGTGTTGATCTCGACTCTGTGCTCTTCTCCTTCGCCTACCACCGTCGCTTTCCACATCCACGTAGTCGCCGTCTTCGTCCGGATTATCGAGGAAAAGTGCAAATTCATCTTGTGTCCCGTCTTCGACTACCTCACCTGAACCAGCTCGTCGCCGAGGACCGCAGAATTTAACGATGGCGTCGGGGTGGGACTTGAGTTGTTGTTTGTACAATAGTTTGTCGTAGGCGTATGGATTTAACTGCCGAGCTTCTCTGCGACGGAACGAATAGCGACCGAATGGTTGCGGATGGGGTGACTGAACGGGTGGATGAATAGCTGGTGGAGAACTGGGTCGGGATGCGAGTGAGTGTGGGGGCTGGGGATGAGGGGAGACAAGCTGAAGTGGATCTGGTGACTGTGAGGGTGTATGCGCAAGACAAGCTGGAGACGAGACGGGTGTTAAAGGCGACGAAGTCACCAAGCGTACTTTCTGTATTTCAAAATTAGGTTGATCAGGTGGAAGTTGTGAAGAGGTACGAAGAGGGGTCGTCGGACGTCGATGAGGAGACGAAAATGGTGAGTATTGACCTGAAGAACTGGAAAGGGAACGCGGAAGGGAAAGGGAATGTGGAAGTGAGTGTGAGGTCGAAGGTGACTGTATGCTGTAGGGTCCAACATGGCTGATGGTGTCGGAGGGGTCGTGTACCGCTGAGGGACAATTTGGGGAAGAGAATAGAAAATCCCAATCGGAGTGTGGAGAGGATTTTAGGTCATACTCATCACCAATCAGCATGTCATGGGAGTGTTGCGAGAGCAAGCTCGTAGTCGCCTGCATGGAAGCATGTGTATCGTTGAGCAAGGAGGCATCGTCAACGGTAGAGGTAGGGCCAGGTGAGACCAAGCCCGCACCGTGAGCAATCTTTGAGAAGACATCAACGTCGCATAGAGATTGTGGAACGCATCCTACCTTGATACGTTTTCGAGGCGATGGATTCTCTACCTCGTCGTCGCTGAAACGGTCGCGACGCGTGGTCGATGTCAAGAGAGACGCGTGATGGACATTTTCTGTCGTAGTTTGTGGGAGAACATCTGCAGAGAGTAGGATGGCAAAGTCATCGCTGGCGAGTACTTCACGCTCGTCGACGTCGGACGTATCGACGACATCTGGGCTCTCCATTGGCAAGAGGCGTGGTCGCGTGTCACGTGTTCGCGACGCGCTCTTATATCAGTCGCGTGAGTACTTGGTGGATCGTCTCGGGAACATTCCCTCGAGTTCGAAGATCCGACTCGGTGGACAATAATTAACATTGTCACTAGACGACTCAATGCAGTCATAGAATAAGATTCGTGGTCACTAGCGACGTACAAATTTCGATACAACAATGGTAGGGCCATCGGCGACAGGCCCAGACAAGCCTCGACTCCAACAAAGGATGTAAGTTGATTCATCCATGGATATATACGCAATACCCAGAATACAAAGGAAAAAGTGGAAACCACAGACCGTGCAGATGCTGTTAGTGGATGGATATGGAGTACTAGTATGGAATCAATCTTGGGTGATGGAATGGGCAGCAAGAAATACAGCTTTTGAAAGAGAGAGAGAACTTCAGATGTTCAACGCCGGCGCGGACGTAGGTGAGCTGAAAAATGTGCGTTGCACTGAGGCATTGCCTCGACTTTTCATGTTTGGGTGGTGGTTACGGCGATGGTGTCGCTGATGGTGATCAAAGTGCTGGTGATTTGGTGCATGGGTCTTGCGCTTCAGCATCCTCATCTCTCTGCGAGACTCTTTTCGGGTTTTGAATGGTGTGTTCTGTTGTGGGCGAGGGTTGGAATGGAGGTCATAGTGATACGGAATATGGGTGGGTGTACGGTCGCCGTCGCGAACAGGGAGTAACACAGGTGAAACAATTACTCCCCTGGTTTTGCGCGGTTTATCTTTGGTGCCGCTCTTGTCATTCCAGAGCATGGTATGAAGGGGACTACTCTTCAGTGCATTCCCATACGAACATGATTCGGGGACAGAGGATTTGGCAACTGGCGAGGTGGGAACATCGGAGGCGGACGCCGCGGATTCTCTGGTGAGACGGAAGGCATCGACAGGTACATGATCCCAGCGACTTAGATTCTGGGCGAGTTTCTGCTCGCCTTCACTGTCAGGGATAGTCAACCTCTCCATCTCTGGCTCAGAGTCGAGGAAGGTGGAGTCAAGGACGTCATCTAGTTTGATCGGCTCGCCAAGATCAATGTCCGGTGGGGGTTCGGATGATAGTTCATCGGACGCCGGAGGCAACGAGGGAAGAATGGATAGCCTTGCCGTGCGTCCGCGGAGATCCATCTGAATGATGATATGTGAGACTGAGACACGACTTAACGTAAGATACGTACACTGCTGAAGCTTCCGCCACTGCTGGAGAACCTTCTTCGCCTGTAGCCAAGGCGAGGGTACGGAGATGGCACGTCCTTGTTCGCAGCGGTAAGAATGACAGTCTTCTGAGGAACGTTGTCTTCCAGGCTAAACTGGCCCATGATAGGTATCCCACCTCGGACAACAAGGCGGGGGCTTTCCCCGGCACTACCTTCCGCACTACCTTGTTGCGAATGGTCCGTCTCTTCCCAGAAAATTTTACCGGCCAGGATGTCGGCAGGGCAAGGCGATTCTAGCGTGGACTGCGCTCGCCGCCTAGAGAATGGGGCGGGTGAAACATTAGGGCTGACCGTTGACATGGGGTCAATAGATGAGATGCTGGTTGGCCATCGGAAAAGTCTCATCGCACGGGAGGTGGGGAGTCCTTGTTCGTCGACAAGTTCCTCTTCGGTAGTGTCCCCGTCGCTTTCCCCGAGCTCGGAATCACCGTCGTCATCTGTACCGTCACTGGCACGCATTTCAACGTCGCTATCTTGGCCGATCGAAGCGCTATCTGATGCGAGCAACTGAGCTGCGTTGGCCTCGAATGCGAGATCGAGAATGCCGTGGCCGTCATTTGAACCATTCGTGAAAACAACCTGTCCGTCCCACGCCTCCGTGACCTCGAAGTCAACGTCCCGCAAGCTAGTGACGCTGTTGGCTAAAGGGTCGGTAGCAGATTCGTGAAGGTGATTGCCATCACCATCGGAGCTGTCATCGGACGACACGTCTGTGAGATTGGCGAAAAAAATATCGGCGTCGAAGCTGGACTCTTCATCATCCGACCAACCCGTCACGAGGGCAGCATACCCGCCCCTTAGCTCCCGACCATCCGTCTCGTCGTCTTCTTCTTCTTCTTCCATTTCCTCCTCCTCATCTTCCTCCTCCGTGGCATCGTCAGTGTCACCCTCCATGTCCACATCGCTGAGACCGACACTTTTCTTTCGAGGACGGATGATCCAATTGTTATTTGAATCCTTAAGCTTGGGAATATCGTCACCTAGCAACTCCCGATGAAGACGGGCTTTGTCGTGACGCCTTTGTTCCGCGACGATGTACTTTTCTTCTTCTGCTGCTAGCGATGAGTCGGAACCGAAACCTGACGCGTCTGAGTCAGAGTCCGAGTCAGAAGAGTCTGAAGCCTCGGACGTCAAGCCATCAGCCGAGACAAAGGTAGGGAAGCGGCCGGAAGACGCGTCGTCGTCGTGGGCGTTTGGCTGGTGGTCAGAATCAGTAAGATCGCTGAGGGAGTCCTGCTCCTCTACGAAAGCCGATCTCTTGGCGATCGTGCCTTTGGCCTGGGATTTTGAGGTCTGCCTCGAGGCAGCCAAATTTGATTTTGAGGTCTCGGCTAATGCGTGTGTAACTCGTGACGTGACAGCTCGCCGAGCATAAGCATGGGATGATAGATGAGATTGTGATTGTGGCTGCGTGTTGACCTCGTTGTCGCGATTTTTCCGACTTGACACCACATTTGTCGTCCCGGCGTGTGCAGTTGCTACCGCCTTGGAAGGACGACTTTTGCGTTTGGGTCGTAGAGAATCTGATAAACTGTGCTGACCATTGCCAGCGGTGGAAGACGCGTTGGTAGGAGGACGCGATACGGAGTTGCTGGAAGCAACTCCGTTGGGTGCTACGAGATAATCTTCGTTGCGAGTTTTCTTTTGTGTGAATGCTAGAGAGCGCGCCCTGCTCTGAGTACCGGGAGGGATGGTAAGTTTAATTTTGAGAGGCTGTGCTGCGAGAGCGTGCGCGGCGGAAACCGATGATGCGGTCGGTGTAGTTACATAGCGCACACTTCCATTCCCCACGTCGGGGGAAAGGGGACGAGGTCTGTTGTTGCATGTGCAATCGCCATCGCACACGGGACAAATGTCGTCGTCGTCGTCGTCGTCTTGCGAGAGATGATTTACGGCGACGGCGACGGTACGCTTGGGGAAACGCGGCATTGCTGAGGGAGAAATTTTTGTATGGCCTGCGTAAGGGGGGAGTGAGCATACAAACGTACGCACGGGGGGACGGGAAAGACGTCAAAGTAGATTGATGAGGCCCCCGAGGGATATCACGGAAGGGAGAAGTGTCTAGTCAAAACACAACCCATCGTATTACATGTAAAAAATATGTGGCACAAGGCGTGTGCGATGGGAGCTGTCGCGTGACAGATAAAAAGACTGATGGCATTGAAGAGGAAGGGGCAAGAATTGGACCAAACTTCCGAAATGAGTTGCCACGCAAAAAGGATACTCACCTGAAACACGATTTTTGTGCATTTTTCGGGGACAAAAAACATGGAGACTGTGAAAAATCCAGATTGAAAAGTTGTCTAGGTTGTGAGTCAAGTCTACTAGTGACCGCGGGCCACTCTGTCGTGTGTCGCTTGTGACGGTGATGGTAAAGAAGGAGAAATCGGGTGGAATGATTTCACACATATAGTCACAATTATGTAAACAAGTCAAGGGCTGTGACGTTCTTCAACTCCATCAGTCTTCCCAGCACAATGCAACGTGAGTCTTGCTCTTCGAACACAACAGCGAGCTCTTAGAAAAGATTTAACAGGACTGTCCCTCGCCCAGCAAATCGCCCAGCTCGAGGATGTTGCTCCAGTCGGCAAGTTTCTTCTTTTTTTCCCCGACTTCCAGCTGACACCATGCAGACGTCGACCCCGAAGACGTCCAGGTCACGGGTATCGATTCTAATATCGATAATGCGATCGTAACAGATGATAGCGCCGCTCGGGCACATTACTTCGATGTTGGGTACGTCAATAGGACACGTGCATGTGGAGCATGAGCTAGACCTATTCAATCAGTCCTTCATCCCTGCGTAAACTCCATGAGAGTCTCTCTGATCCGAAATACGACGGCGCTAAAACCTCGCGAAAAGTCATGTTTGACGGATCCGATGACAGCGAGAGTGACTCTGCGCGTGAGGATACCGAGTCACACAGTCAAACCTCGGAGGCGCACCTGGGAACGCGTACCGTGGATCATGGAACAGGGGTGAAGCGCGGGGTGGACAGGGATATCGTCGCCGATGTGCCAACGGAGCGTCCCAGGGCACCAGAACAGAACAGTGACTTGACCTCCGGTCTCCGTAAAAATCGAGAAGAAGACCGTAAAAAGGGCAAAGCCATTTCAAGACAGATTGCAAGTCATTTGTTCTCTGGCGTAATCGCTTGATCTATATCTCGCGTCTAGGCTCTTTGGGACTCGCTTCTTGATGCCCGCATTCGCCTACAAAAATCCGTCGCAGCTGGAAATCGCCTCCCGACTGCAAGTGACTATTCATTTTCCTGTCTAGTATCCGTCTGACTGATCCGCAGCCGTTGCACATCTATGACCAAGAGCAAGTGCATTTCTCACTCCTAAAGATGTTGGAAGAAGCGCGACTGCTTTCAAATGAGATATTTGATTTTCAAGAGGTGCGGCTCTTCCCACAGAAACAATGCCCGCTCAACACAAATTTAGCGTCTCCTTTCAGTAAATGAATCCATCCAGCCTCCTCCACGTAAACGTCGGAGAAACACCGAGAGTGACTACTCAGTGACTGATTACGCTGAAGAACTACGCGAGGCCAGTCATGCGGTGGCAGAATTTGAATGCGCGTTCGTGCCTGTGTGTTTGTCGGTGGAGAGGATATCTAACTCCCTCTCCCCCGCGCAGCTACCACCCCCACCTCGTGCAAACGCTGAACAAGTGGTCGTCCAAAATTCAAGCTGTTGCACCGTCAGTTCTTCTGCCGTCCAATCGAAATGCCTTTTCAAGAACGTCTCAACAAATCAAATCGGCAACACAGTTAATTGATGAGACGCTTGTGGACCATAGCAAAGTGCTCGCTCGAACGAGGATCTACCGTGGCAAAGGAAGCAGACTAGGGGTCGGCGCGACGGACGAAGACGGAACCCCAGCCCCGGAAAAGGAAGATCCTGAAGTATTTGACGACACCGACTTTTACCATCAATTGCTGCGCGACATCATTGACGCAAGAGGGAACGGGACGGGCGGACACGGCGACTGGATAGCGATACAAAAGGACAAAAGAGCAAAGAAAAAGGTGGACACAAAGGCTAGCAAAGGGCGAAAACTTCGGTCGGTAACACGAGTTGTGGGTGCTATTTTCAGGCTCACTCTATTCCCAGCTACGAGGTCCATGAGAAAATACAGAATTTCATGGTGCCAGTGCTGACGCAAGGCAGCTGGCACGAGGAGCAGATTGACGAATTGTTTGCGTCGCTGTTGGGCAAAGGCTTTGAGAGTGCGATGCTGGAGGTAGGAGAGACCGCAGACGAGTCGCTGCAAGAGGTGAATGCTGTGTTGCAAGGGGGTTTCCGGGTGTTTGGGTAGTAGCTTATGTAGTACCAAAAATGGCAGGTTCGGTGTAGTCCCGCGCAGCATCATCGTACTCGACGGTATCAGCGACTTGAACGAGTGAATCTTAATTACTGCCAGCAACGTTGACCGACGCCCGCTGCGGCATAGCGACGACGAGCAGCTATGGATACCTTCGAGGACGATAACCCCTTCGAGAACGACATTGACCATGTCTCCTCAGAGACGTCGTCCACATCCAAAATCAACATATCAGCACCCTCCTCTCCCTTTCCAGACACCGCACGCCTTACTTCCCCCAGCAAACCATCCCCATCCTCAGGACCTCAACGACAACCCCAGCAATCATTCAAGGGTGACTTCTGCTGTTACAGGGACAGGTGGCTACACTCTGGAGAAGACGCAGAGATCCAGGTGCGTCTCCGCCTCGCCGTCCGTCTTGACCAGTTTCCTAACGAGCGCCCGTGATAAGATAACCGACGCACAAAAGACGACTTTCAACTCCAATACGCCATACATCACATACGTGATCCACGCCGGGGTAAGCGTCTACCGCAGCGTCTCCGATCGCCCGGCTCACGTGGACTCACATGTAACAGACCGCAGAAGCCAGGCATCGCTATTCTGAATTCGAGTCTCTCCGCTTGAACCTCGTGAAACTCTATCCAACCCTCATCATTCCCCCAATCCCTTCCAAGCAGACCATCGGAGACTATGCTACCAAGCAAGCAAAGGCCAGGGAGGACGCCGCGATGATTGCCCGGCGAAAGCGCATGCTGCAGACTTTTCTCAACCGTATCGCTCGCCACCCTATCTTGTCTAACGAACACGTATTCCATCGCTTCCTGGAAGGCGAAGTCTCGTGGGTAGGCTGAGTGCACTATTCTGCGTTGAACAATCCTTGACTATGATGTAGACTGAAGTCCTCAACTCACCACCGCTGTCAATGCTCCCCAAGAGCATCCTCAAGGCACCTTCACACAATCCTACAGACCCGAGCGCGTCCCCCGCATATGCAGTACTCCCCACTCCGACGACGACACATCCTCTGCGGAACCCAGACCAACGGTTCATCGACTCGGAAGTGTTCACGAACAAGTTTGCGAATCATCTGAGTGGTCCGATGGAAAAGGTCACACGCCGAACACTGAAACGGTGGTCAGGTATGACATCCCTCTCAATGTCCGTCAAGTCTTCCTCGCTTATCTGCTCATGACACAGAAACTGCGCAGGATTATTCAGAGCTGGGTGCTGCCCTCAATGGTTTTAGCCTTAATGAGAGTGGAACTCTTGCGGCTGCTATGGAGAAGATGGGGCAAGCCGTCGATACCTCATACATGTCGACAACCAAACTGGTGCGTGCATCTCATCTTGTTTCATCCTTCAAAGCTTCACATGGTCACATTTGTATTGTATTGGTGCTGACGTCATCGCAGCTCCAAGAGCTAGAGCAGAACTTCTCTGAACCCCTGCACGAATACACGCAGTTCGCCACTATCATCAAAAGGCTCCTTGTATACCGGCATCAGAAACATGTGCAGTACGAGATGACGCAAGACTCTCTAGAAAGCAGGCGCGAAATGTTGCAGGAGCACGAGAAAAGTGAAAGGGAAGCAAAGAGGCTTGACGAAGCGCTTGCACGCGGCCGCGTCAATGGGCTGACGAATCCGCAGTCAGAGGGACAATCGAGTGAAAACCCTGACGAGCCCGGATCGGTATACCTACCACCTCACCCTGGTCCGAGCCCTCTCAAGAAGCGTGCTCCTGGAATGGGTTTTCTGAATGCACTCAGCTATACGCTGCATGGGATGATGGACGCAGATCCAGAAACAGCAAGGCGTAACAGCATTGGCAAAACCCGAGAGATGATTTCGCAAGTAAGGACATCCGATTGCTTTGACGGACAATTTCTGACAACGGTATTGTAACTCGAAGCTTGAGGATGCGCTTCATTTGACGGCGCAAGACCTTAAGTATTCCAGTTCAACGATTCAAGCAGATCTCGATCGATTCCAGCGTCAGAAGGTTGCGGACCTTCGAGAGATGGCGATCAATATGGCTAGAAGTCACAGAGATTGGTGTAAGAAGGTAGGACCCTTGAACTTGAAGATACGCTGGTGCGATCTCAGCCATATTTCCCTCTAGAACCTTGAGGCATGGCAAGCTGCGAAGAAAGAAATTGAGAAGATTCCTGACCATCCCAATTCCATGCCTTCCTCGCAACATGCACAAGCTGCAAGTCCTTCAAACCTTCGGAGAGACTCCACTGCCACCATCAATGGCCGGTGAAGATGTGGTTATGAGCGCTATGGACGAAACACATGTCGGCTAATGGTTACCTCTTCCTTCTCTCCTTCTCTTCGTCCCACCTTTGTTCAATTAGCTTTTGGTGCCTTAATCTACTGCTGAATATACCGCGGCTCGATCGCGTTCCACATCGGTTCTAATGAAGAGCTCTACCGGGATGTACAAGCTGTCATCATACATATACATGAGGCTTTTGTATGACAACCAGGAGGCCAGATTACGACTGAACACAAACAGATCCCGCCAAACTCTGGCGTACGTTTACTTCCGTCGAGCCGAATCTGCACCCGAGCCCAAATCTTATCGCGGTGACCCCCAAGATCCGGCTGGAATGTGGTGCTGGCACCTTTCCGAGGCCAACACTCTTCCAATATGAATACCGGGCTGGTATGCCAACGGTAGTCCGACTCGCCTCATGGGCAACATGCACCCGCATTGGAGTGAGCACTGGCAGTGGAGCCGAGTGTTAATCCATGCTATCTTCCGGGCGCGCGTTCGAGAAAAAACTCTACGCCTCATTGCGCAAGCGTATCGCCCCTGCTTCATTCAAGGCGATCGATCGAAGAGGGCTAGTCGCTGGCTGCCAAGGGTCACTCGTGCGGGTGGGTTGGACAGGGTCTGGACCCCTTGTGCGCAACCGCACTTTGTCTGGTCGTTCAAGGGGCCGATCAGGCCGGGATAGTCCGGGTCACTGGCAGCAGAAAGCAACTATGCCCTCGATTCAGAGGACGATGCTCTCTGCGAGTGCGATAGGCATCATAAGGGCGTCTACCTTTTTTTTTTCATTCTTGCCAGGCCCTGGGAGTGGTTTGATCGGCTGACTTTCTCGACCGCGGTGACGCGTGTATTATCACGTCTGAGTGGCTTGGCTGGGTTGATTAATCTCCCCAGAACCAAGACAACGTGCATGTCTGTTTCCCCCGCGCCGTATTTTTAGTTTGTAGAAGTAGGCTCATTCCGAAGAGCCTAGCCGATGTGGGTGTCAATGACTGATATATTGACCGGCATCGAGCTGGACGACTCTACTGGAATGTCCGAGGGGCTGAATACGTTACGGCATAACAGTATGGCCAAGTGCTACAACGCTAAGCAGTAGCATTTATCTACTCTGAATCTAGCGTTCGAGTCCAACATATAACGTGAACTATAACAAATTATTTACCCTAATCGTGCTGACCAATGGCATGAAACAGCGAGGACATAAGTTGGCCGTATGCCATAAGAAAGCGCCACCAATTCACGCAGAGCCTCAAGGAAGGACGTGAGCAAGGAAAAGCTGAATATTAAATAGTTTAAAAACTTCGAATCTATGGATCTTTCCAGTGGTTTCGACCAAGTTGATGCCGTGCGAACAAAACATGATGTGACGTGGGCCATTTACAATCTGAACATGCGCGGCAATGATGATGCTGGTTGAGGATATCTTTTTTTTTGGCTGGGTTCATGCGGATGGCGTCGCAGTCGTCAATGTCTTAGACGATGCGGTAGTTGTCGTTGTCGGTACGTTCGAGTTCGTACGGACGTTGGATTGACCGGCAGGCTCGCCGTCGACTGGCTTGCGGCGGCGCTTGTGCTGGCCACGCCGGGACTCAGTGGGATATTCGCACTTGATCCGACGGCGTAAACATTGGCTAACGATAACGTTAGCGTTGGGATTCCCAGGTGGAATACAAGGACGAATGTGGTCTCACTTGCAAGTCTGGTCAGGGCTGTGGGCAGGGGGCCTGCCACACGCGATTTTCCTCTCTCGACAGAATAGGCATGCTAAGGCCTGCTTCTTCTGTTCACCAGGCTTCTTCGTCCCTTTGATAACCTGATCGTCAGGGATAGGCCACGTTGTGGGCATCAGGACCACACTTTCTTGGCGAATCAGCTCCTCGCTGGATCGGTGAACCCTTTTATTGCTCGTGGGTTTCTGAAGTGGAATCGCGCAGCGCTCTCCTGGACGCAAGCGAGGCTCTTGCTGGGATTCAACTTTCAAAGAAGGGGTACCATCGCCAGAGTGTGGGATCCGAACAGAGGCCGAAGGTAGTGCTTGTGACGGCACTATCATGGGGGGTTTTGGCAAACGACACGCGTTCGCTGCGGGCAGAGAAGATGAATGAGTGTTATCTTCTTCTTCCTAAGATTGGGGCACCGGGATATCAAAAGATTGTAATTTAAGATTAACGCCGACACACTAACCTTAACAGGATAACTTGCTTCATCCAATGCTTCCCTGGAACGTTTCCTCGATGGAGGTCGAGGGTCACGTTGAGGGTTGGACTGGCGTGGAATGGAGGACTGGCATTCCAGTGTACTTCCACGTCGGGAGGATGAATGCCCGTCACTATAAATAGAAGCACCTTGTGCGATGAAACTGTCGCTCGCGCGTGTGACGCTCGACCGATGCTCCTGGGCCTGCGAATGACCCGAGCCATTCCTGAGTTGTTGGGCCGAGTGAAAATTGTACGAGTTGTCCTGCGTAGCGGCAGGCTGTGAGAGCTCCTCGAGATCGGCGCGTCGGTAGCCACAGTAGTCGGACTAGACGGACGGGAGTCTCAATGTGTTTGCAAAGTAAAATGTAGCCATGGGCTCGTACCGGTTGCGTCACCTCAGAGGCGGATGCAGATGGGTAGTAGGAGGGGTAGGAATACCCCGTGGAGCAGTCGGACCTCGCGGAGGCGTCAGCCCAGTGGTAGATGCCGTCCATGTCTTGCCAGAGGTAGAGATTTTCGGAGGTATAGTAGTAATCGGAGGTTGGTACGGCGAGGGAGGAGTAAGCGTCATAGTACTGCTCGAAGCTGTCTGGAGGATAGTGCTGGTCATGAGGGAGTTCGCTAAGAGGGAGCGACATGGGAGCGGAAGTAAATGTCAACAGGATATGAAACAGACGAGTCGTTTCAGGACTTGGCCAAGGGAGGGAGACGTTGGACGCTACAACGATGTAGTCTACCCAAACTTGAAGGTTTAAAAAGGTCGAACTGAGAAGACAACGAGGTACATCAAACCCCCCAAAAATAGCTTCGACCCTCGTCACAGATCTCACAGATACTATCCTCCTTTTTTCTTTGGACAAGTTCTGTGACCAGTCGTCATGGTCTCAATCGCGAATCCCTTCATTGCAGATACCACCACCCAGTATGAATACTCAACCCCAGTATTATCCAAAATTGTATTGTCCGTTATCTAGTGGCGTCGAATTAAAGGAGTGTTCCATGCTGCCGCGCAGCTGACGTCGTACTCAGTGTCGTTGCATGGGTCAAGGGCTAGGCTCCTTGTCCACTGCCATCGCGAGGAGCATGCTGCAGTCAGTCTTGGCACCCGCAAAGCCTGATACGTATGCTTGGCACCGAGCGCACCGGTGCTTTACGATATCCTCGTCCTTGAAATGATTCAAGAGGGGATATGTGTGCATTCCAGAAAACATGCAACGTGTGACCCGATCAGGACGCCCGGAGCTATGCTGTGGTGTGATTTCAGCAAGTGGACATGCACCACCCACCTGTAGTTGCTCTGTAGGCCTCGAATCCCACAGTCGACGCCCACTGCACCGGAGAGCATAGCGGAAAACGAGTCCTTGTGAACAGAATGCTCTTTCGAAAAATCTCGGCCAAGTCATAGAGGATCCAACATGCATACACATTCGTAATCGTAAATTCTTTGTGAGATAGAAAGAAGCTCAGCGATGGTATGATATGAGAGCATCCGGGTGGAGGTGTTGCTCACCATGTTTCTTATTTCTGCACGTAGCATCACGTTCATGTTTCTTTTCTCCTCGTTGAATTACAACAGGCAGGAGAAAGTGCGGTCATGGACGACTGCGAAAACAAGGTGGGATCAAAACTATTGCCCTCACGCCACCTTGCAGGCAAAGGGGAGGAAGACGGCCGCAGAAAGCTAAGCGAGGTTGTGGGTGGACTGGGATACATGCTTCAAAGGAGGCATTTCCAACTGCAGAGAGGGAAAGTAAAAAACCAGGTCGGTTGATGATGTCCAATGACAAGGAGAGTCTGACTTTCCGAGTCAAGGTTCATGCACAGAGTTACCAGGTGGTGCAAATCGCGGGTTATCGGTGGAGTCGCCCGACGGCACGAGCCACCTCGTCATGGCTCGCGTTCGGGTGTGTAGAATGGAATGATAAATTCCCATATTGTTGTCGTCATCCTACACCTGCTACCGTGACAATCGTGTATTTAATCAGAGAAGATTCGATGAGGTGCATTATAGGGACTGAATCGCCGCACCGACAAGATGGAAATCCATAGTCCTGGACGAATTGACATTGCGGGGGTGATGAGGATGAGGGGCGGGAAACGATGCTTCACATCGTTTAGATAATATGAAACCTTAAACAAGACGCACGATGAAATCTGATTCGCTCTGGCGCCGAAATGAAGCTCAACGCTCGACGGGTGAGCTTTGATGGAACTTCGCTGGCCGACCACTGGATCTAGCTGCAGCTGTCTAGATCAGTACTAGTGTGGGTGGAAGCTTCCGATCGAGACTCATTAATACATGCGACCAAGCTGCCAGTGTTCAGGAGATTCCCTCCACGGCGCCACGTTCCCCGGACGCATCGCTCAGCGCTCAAAGTCCAGCGAGCTTCTAGATGGATCGTCGAGGTGGGAATCGGGGGGTGAGGACCCAGTGTAAAATACTTGTCAGTGCATGGTCACAGCCTGCCAAGCAGTGAGTGAGTCACTAGTCAGTCAGACTGAGTCAAACCTCAAGGCCTCGCTGGCAGCCAACCTCGAGGATTCGGGAGGCGCTCCGCAGTGCCTGAGCGCATCACCACACTTTTTGATTTGGTCAGCCCAATGATTCCTTCGTGGATCACCGCACCCTGCTCCGTGGGCATGCCAGTCGGCACTCCGCTCGTTTACGCAGACCAGGGGCACGGTCCATCGTCAGAAACAAGTAGGCCATCTTCTTTCACGCAGGGATAGTCGTTCATGACCATTTATTAGAGACTCGTCGGGTTTTTCTCGCGACGCCTGTGCGCTTCTATGAGCCCGCTAGAAGTGCTATTCGCACTGGCACAACGCACGTCGCACTGACGCATCATAGGGCCCAGTGATTGCCAATATTACTCGGTTTGGCTGGGTGCCCGCTTCCTGTTTGCTTTGCTCCTTCAATCGATCCTTATGATTATAGCGCAGGTACGCCCTACCGAGTGTGCACATCATAGATCGTGTGACCATGATGGCATCAATCGACAGATCGCATTATTATTCATATGCCTCCGCTAACGATCTCAGAGAGCTACGCACCGTCCCCATGACCATTTTCTTTTTGGCAATGGTCGTCATACTGCAATACATCGAATGTCTTCTGGCCATCATGTAAGAAGCTGCTGCCCACTTCGTGTTTTCAGTAACTCTAACTTTGTTCAGACTCGGACTCTGCTCGGCCGTAATATATTTAATCTTCGAGTGGTCCGAATTCTATATCTCTAATTGGCTTTCTTACTCTGGGAGCACGCTACCCATTCCTCGACTGATGTGGTTTGTTGTTTCTGTCATTAGAACAAAGACGAAAGACGGCCTCATGTGCGTTATATGAGCAGTAATTACAAGCGCGAGTCACTGTATGGATTCCGTGCTTCCACCGTGACCATGATCGGTTGGGTGGCAGGAATTCAAGTAGGGTCGTTCATTGGATTTATGACTGATATTCTCTGTCGTCACCACTCAGGGCAGCGCGTACTTCTTCGTGCAGGGGTCTTCTCTGCAGTTCAAAGCCTGCGCGGTATTTCAACTCTCTGTAGACACACAGGTGAGCTGCGATGTCGATACGCACCCTCGACGTGTCACCGACTGTTGTCATGAAATACAGTGATCATGGCGCAGCGTATATACTAATGCGCCGCCGCCAGTCTGAGCGTCGGAAGGGGAGGAGCTGGTTCTATTAGGTATACTACCAATTTCAAGTTGTACTACATACCACTGTCAATGAAGCGCGAGACAAACAAGAGTAAACTGCGAGTGCCCTTGCCGACGTAACCTTTTGGCTGAGCTCAACAAACCACGTCGACCAGTTTTCTTCCTGGTTGTTGAGCGACATCTTGATCATGGCGGACATTTCGAAACCCATCGCGTTTTGTGAACATCTCCAGCTCTCTAGCTTGGGCGTTCAGCCAGCTTCAATTTCGTTCCAGGTACGCTTGAGCAACCCTGTTACACATTGACATGCTCAGTCTGCTTGGTTTCTCCTTGCTTCATAGGTGAGTTGAGTCCAGTTCTAGAACTACACCAACACCGACCCAACCTCTTCCAGACCTTGACCTTGGAGTCCGACCACTTTATTTGCATACGGGAAAAGGTTAACGAACAGAATCAAGTCGTCATAATCGACCTCGCCGACGCAAACAATGTCCTTAGGAGGCCAATTAGTGCGGATTCCGCAATCATGCATCCCTCCAAGAAAATTCTCGCGTTAAAGGGTCTGTCCTAACCCGTCGTGTGGGGCCTTGATGCTCACATTTACCCTCCGCAGCCGGCCGGACATTGCAGATTTTCAACATCGAGACCAAGCAAAAGGTCAAGTCTCATAACAACAACGAGGACGTCATTTTTTGGAA
>QFES01001702.1:0-18580 GCA_003316375.1 Tylopilus plumbeoviolaceoides
CGCGTTTTCTGACTGCAGGACGTGGATGTGCCAGGAGAGGTGCGATGGCGGTCAGTGGTTGGGGACTCAGGAGCGTTGGCTTAGCGACCCCCAGAGGAGACAGACGAAGTGGACATAGCCCGATCCTTCAATGTGTTCTTGAACACGATTGCCTCCGTCATCGGATCAAATACCATGTCATGGAGAAGATCATCGGGGTAAATCACCAACTGTAATGCGAATCGGACCGACGGCGAACTGAATCGCTCAGGCGTGACGTTGACACCTGATTTCGTCGATGAGATGCTGGTGCCTTTGATCGTGTCACGCGTGGATTCGGCGTAGATCATATCTTCCTCGTCTTCATCCGGAAGCAAACCTTCCTTGCCGTCTACTCCGCGCTTGTTCAAGTAAAATTTGACGGCGGAATCGTCTGTGAAGTCATTCATGGAGAGCTGCTTGATCACAGGGTGCAAGGAGAGGTTCTGGAGACGGAGCTGATGCTTCCCACACTACTCCGCTTCACTTTGGGAAGTTCCATGACTGCCTCGACAATGGTTTCGAACACCTGAAGGGGTTTCTCCTCTGGCAAAAGTACCGTTGATGACACTTCGACCTGCTTGATCGTAAGGTAATACGACAGTGCTGCATCCGTCTCGGGTGTGGGGAGTCGGAATCGCCGAATAGCTTGACGAACTAGATCAGAAGAGGTTGTCGACGAGTTGAGCAAGACGGTCTTGAAGGTCGCTTCTGTCTGAACATTCTTGCCTGCAAAAGCCCAGATAACGCTCAGTTCAGGAACATCGAGACCTTGTCCATCGGCAGAGGGTGAGATGATAAGAGAGCCAGGACGTGGTCGGGACGAGGGTAGGCCAAGCCCAAGGCTCGCTGCAGTGGTGCTTGGGCTAGTGTAAGGAGAATTACCAGCGAAAGCAGGTTGTAAACCGTACGAAGGTGCCTCGGGAGGCGAGGATGGGGAACGGTTGAGGTACCGTTGATAAAGAGCTTGTTGTTGTTGATCCGGTTGTAAAACAGATGCATGCTGAGAAACTGATCCCGATCCTTGTGGTGTTTGAGGGCCAGCCGTGGAGACAGATTGCAGTCGTGAAGGGATAGACCTAATGGGTATGAGTTGGCGTTTCCGCCCCTTGGAGATGGAAGGATAGAAGGATAGATTTACGAAGGCTTCCTTGGGAAGGACGTTGTGCGGATGGTGTCCACAAGGCACCCTTTATTTCGTGTCAAATGCTGCTCTCGAGTTGAGGTCAGTACCAAAATGGAGTGCAATGGACGCACCCACGGAAGGGTCGTGGTGGATGCATACCGGTGATTGTGCCTCAACCAGGTATTCTGAAGGACCATTGGCAAGCCTGAGCGGTTGCAGGAATGCGATGGGCGCGGGGGAGTGGCCGTTGAGGCAGAGGGCCTGTCTCAAGGACCCAGAACCACAGTGCCGCACTGCGGCAACTGGGCATTGCGCACCCGGTCCGAGCCTAGGCCATGCCTCCCGATACACAGGAATGGGAAAGCCGGTCTAAATTTGCGTGGGAACTTTCTGGGGAGCATTGGAAGTGGCGAGCCGAGAAGCTGCCCAGGGGCAGCGATGAGCGCGATCGAACGTGAGTAGGCGCCATTCACCGACATCTCGATTCTCCCGCACATGCTGAATCCGACCGTCGACATCAGGGTGCTCACAACTCACGTCCAACTAGCCATCGTTGAGGACACCCTTGGTATACGGTCTCTTCACCTGGCACCCGATGGCCGTCATCTCATCACTGGATCCGTAGACTCGAGGAGGATCATCTTCTGGGATCTGACTGGCATTCTCCCGGAGTCCTACCTCCACATTGATGTAAGTCATGGTATCATGTTTCCAACGCTAGAATACTATTTATTCACTCCGCAAACTGCCACAGCTCGATAGTGCGAACCGAAGCTAAAAAGCTTGGATGAGTAACAACTTTGAGTCTACATAAGAGCCTCTAGAATACCTGTACTGCAATGTATGCAATTGCACGCGGACTGATGGACTTCATTCCAAGTAAGCTTGCAACATGAGATCGGGTACGACATTCGTCAATCTTTCTCTTCGGTTGCATAGGTTGCTCTCCCTCGACGGCTGTTTTGAGGGCTGAACTTGGAGATGTGAATACATGTTTGAAGGCCTTCGCGGATTTGTAATTAGTAGCCAATTCGCATTAAATAGCTGCCTCACACCTTTAGTAGAAGAGAATTCTTGAAAAGTCCCTTACTTGGGTTTTGTGGATCATACTTTTCACCTTCGTATAGAAATGCTGGCCATGAATCGGTGTCGACCACATAATCGGGATGGCCTTCACGGATAGCGGTGCGATGGCTAAAAATGGGCCATGTCAATACAAAGAACGTGAGATAACGAAATGGTTACTTTTCATCTTGCCAATTGTAATCCACAGGGCAGAGATAGTGGCCAATTACGTCGTGATTGAACCCACGCCCATGTTTTGTACCGGGCTCGAGTCCCGCCACAGCCTCCGAGTCAGGGTAGATTTCCATAAGCCAGTGGATCACACTTGGCTTTAGGCTTGCAGCATCGTCGCCTCGGGCAGAATCTGCCCCTCGATTGAGCTAACAACTTTAACTATGCTAGAGTGGTGAAATGGTTGCTAGTAACGCACCTCTCGAAAGATGTCCTTAAGCGAAAGAATGCTTTCATTTGAAGTCAATACCTTTGCTAATGACGGTTGCCAGTAAAGCAGCTGCTGGTAAGACCTATATAGGCGATCTGATCCTATGCCGAAATAGCCAAGTTTCAAGTCAACTGCGAATGGGAACAACAGCGTGACGTACTCTTCAGTCAATGGTTCATCGGGACCATCTATGCAAGCACGCCTGTCAGCTTCACTGACAAGGTCCTCTACCTGGTCAGTGAGAGACACAAGTCGTCGGATGCAGCGCCCAGTAATGAGGAATGAGCTAGTATCTCTGCATAAGTCCAAAAATTTCATTAGTGATGTGGTAGGGTGCGTTCCTAAACTCACATTTTCCTTTGTTTGTGAACATGTTGGATCTGCTCAATCTCTTGCTCGAGCTCCGAAATGCGTCTTTTGCAAGCAGTGACAAGATCGTCAGAGGAGGTGCTACCACTGGCAGATGACGGAGCTTGTGGATGTATAGCCGCCGGCTCACTTGGCCTCGGAGGGGGACTAGATGCAAGAGGCATGAGAAAAAGAGTTTCGAATTGTCGGAAAAGTGCCATTCATGACTGACGCCAATTTATCCAGCTGGAATCCTGGCCAGGTCATGATGATGAATGGCCTAGACTGCTTACTTCATGGTAGACATAGGTACTCGGGTATGATCGTAGCGTCAGCCCCCGCCAGGATGCGAAGTACTCGGCAAGCTCATCCATCTGGGACAATAATGCAACTAACATAATTGCTCATCAAACACGTAAATAGAGAATGGAGAACGATTCAGTGACACCACCATCTACCAGCCATACTACGAATTATATACCTAACGATCTAAGTAATAGTAATGTGAGATGATGATCAAAACTGCGAAAAAGGAGGTTGATGAAAAGAGAGACTTGAAAATTCAGTATGCGAGGTCTGCTGGCTCAGGCTGCCGCTGGCCGAAGAGGTGTGCAACTCGGAGCTTTCATACTGGTCAAGTTCTTCTGTGGTCGGAATGAAAATTGCACCTGGTTCCGCAGACGATGGTTTTGGCAAAGGTCGCTTTAAAGAACCTGCTTGTACCCTGTCGAGTTGACAAGTTAGTTTTGGAGTCACCACATCGCAGGCTCAGGTACGCACATCCCTTCGCTATGCAATGTTTGCATTCGCTCCAGAAGCCTCGGACCTATTTTGGCGTGTTTTGAGGCTGTAACAAGAGCATCGTGGATGGTTTGGAAATGTGGCGCATACGTCTTGCCATTGAAAGCGTTTTGGCCTTGTGCTTGGGGCTTTTCGCGATGAAGCCCAAAGAGGACCTGAAAAGTATTGTACAATTAATAGCAGTAGCATAAAATGACATCGACTTACCGCCGTGGAAGAGAGTGCATACATGCGTAATGGTGTCGTATGGAACTTGTGCTCGTAATGGATCAGCGGAGATGCGGGATTTGTGTACCAGAACTTCTTGTGAAACTCCTCGAGTGTTTTGTTACCGAACCAGTGGACAACTTTCCCCTAAAAAGGTGCATCAGTCGGTTGCAGCATAAGGAGAAAGCTTGGTAGTCATTTGACTTACATCTTTGTCGTGTTGATGCATGAAAAACGTTGAGACGCTCTTTGGGTCCGTCATGCAGGCGACCTCTTGTGTCCTCCGTGCGGAAAGCTGATCTGGACTGAGCAGTACCGCTTGATCGCGCAAGCGCGCCTTTATCATTTTTGCAGCACAAGGGCGCGCCTCTGTTCCTACTGCTGAACGCAAAAGGACGAGACAACGGCATAGCTGCATCCGAGTTCAAGTTACCACCGTTCGAGTAGCTCCATGATTATTTGACTTACTTGATCTTGAATATCATCATCGAATGGTATCTCTGCACCAGTAACTGATCAGAACGGCACGCATCGAATATCAATAGTACTTACCGACACCGTGCTTAGTGCACACTTGGCCTATTACTTCTTCGAATGTGTCTTTCCACATAGCCGCGTTACTCTTCCCATGAGGGACAATTAACCACCCGACGTTAGAGATCATTTCGCACATAACGATGTACTCGGCCTCCTTCAACGCACCCTGAACTTGAGGTTCTGGCTTAAGGGCCCCTCTCAAGTCAATGGTTTCGATGCCAGTGCCCGGAATTGCATCCGAACCTACCAGCGATTGACCAGAGCGGCGGGTGGATTGGCCACTGGCAGATAGTGGTGAAGACGACGAATAGGCACTGAGCTGGGAAGAGAGCTGAAGAGAGCCTCGTGATGGGACTAAGTGGGTGGAGCGCGCGGCGGAGTAGTAAGGATGGACCCAGCTGTGACGTTCCCGCACAGCAGATATAGGGCTTGGGTTCGCTTGCTCCCTGGGCGCAGAGGTTTGAGCACTGGAAGGCAGGATTTGCCACGACGAGCAGGCCAGAATGGGCTGATTACGAGTCTCAATAGAACTGGGGAGGGTGTGGTGGATGAGCTGTGGAGGTACTAGGAAATGGGAGGAATTATCGGGGAAGAACGGCTGAGTCGAGACTGGTTGGAAGTTTGTGGGTGTGAAGCTAGCGAGCTGAGAGGCGTTCAAGGTGTCGGGGAAGGACTGGACAAGGGGAGACCGACTGGCAGGACTGCCTGCAGATATGGTTTGCACGCCACTGGCAGCGCGGTAACAACTTGCACTGTCACTGCCGTGACCTACAACCGGGGTCAACCAGGATTGAACTGGAAAGTTGGGTTCGGAAGTACCGGGAGGCATAGGTGGCGATGGACGTTCGAGAAGAGAGGGAAACTCAGCCCGAAGCTGGATGAGGCTACCAGACGACGTGGGACCGTCATCGCGAGTAGTGGAGCTGTGGTGGCTCGCGTAGGACTGGGAAGGATCCATACTGAGAGGTTTGAATCTAATGATAGCGCTCAGTGGCAGCGTATATAAACCTTTTTCACCCGAGAGACTTTCAGCTTTGATGAAAATGTTCGTATTCTCTTTTCATCTTTGCTGCTGATCTCCGTCGATCAGAATGGTACGATTGAAAATACAGCAATGTAAACACCAGGGCCCGTGTTGCAGAACCCTGGCTTACCCTGGCGATCACTGATTGCAGTGTGATCATCGAGAAGATTTGGGACCGCGTAGCCTAGTATCCGAGTCGATTTCGGGGGCTCATCTTCCCACAGGTAAATAAATAACTCAAGTCAAATTAGCTAATCATGGGGCAAACAATCTATAGACCGGCACAAGCAAGCAAGGGCACGAAGAAAGGCTACTGAAGTGCACTGTACTATGTAATCAAAATGTAGTACACAGTTCAAGGATGCTAGAGCCTAATCAGCATCCTCAACTTGAATGGAGCGTTGCAAGGGTGATTGAGAAAAGCTAGTATTAATACCATTCGGTAGCTCTGGACTCAAATCGGAGATCTCAGAACAACTTGAAACTGGAGAAAGCTTGAATGGAAGCTTGGGGGGCTCCTCAAAAAGAGTAGCTCCACCGCTGGAGAGAACATGTCGCACATCACCAACTTGACGACCAGCTGCCTTCACTAGGCTCTGTGCCTCCTCGTATTCCTCGTACGCAATCGTGCGCATTATATCGAGTTCTCGGATGCGAAATAGGCGGCACTTGGCTGTGGCTGAAAATGTTGCACGACTTGCACGGGCAAGCTGTAACATTCGGAAAGAATGAAGATTCTCAACCTCTTGACTCCTTGTTACTGACGCCTAGTCGAAATATGTATGAGAAATCAGTTCCGAGTCAGGGTGACTATCAAACCTCACGCACAGAGGTAAAAAGAACCTTCGCCTTTTTAGATGGTTGACTGCAGCCAGGCAGTTCATCAGAAGGCAAAGAAAACTCAGCACGAGTTCTCTTCCGACCAGCATGGCGTAGACTACTGGGTACACAATTGCAGTGGCATTGGGTGGGTTGTGGCTCAGCTGGTGACGATGCTCCAAGCGACTCAGAAACTGTGGGTAGATTGGAGGATGGCGGTGTAGTGTACAGAGACATGGTGGTTGGAGTCCTGCCAGAAGGAGGACATGAGTCTGAGGATACATGTGACATCTCAGCGTTGTGTGAGGGAAGAGCTCTGCGGTTCAATACTATTGGTTAACAGCATCAACGTGCCTTACATAATGTTCATCCCAGCAAGGTGCGGACTCGGAGTGAGGCTCATTTCAGCGATCGTTCTTTTCAGCGGTAATATCTCAGTTGTTCGATATGCATCATGCAGCTTACCATTCACATCTTCTTTCCCTCAGGCATGTCCCAAGGCAAACACAATGAAATTTCACTGTGCTCTGCCTCCCTCCCGTAATGTACCTGATCTTTTCTATTGATTTCTCCTCATCCTTGCACCCATTCGCATCTTTAGCACTAGGTAAGAATGGACTTGATCATATTAATATGACCCTGCACGATGTGATGTTGCAGCGCCGCGAAAGACCGACAATTGATCACGACTCAGATGGGTTACGGTGCGTCACCACTCAGAGGGCGCCACTCAAGTCCCTTTTGCCAGTTCACACAGCAACACGAGCTGTCGCGTATACATGTCCGAGTCTCTTAACTCGATGGACTCGGGTGAAACGGGCTCAACTTGAAGAGCCAGAGAAATGGGCCGAAGGAGCGCAAAAGGTGCTCGCATCATCCCAAGGAGGATTTGTTTGCAAGTGCATCCGGTTCATTCAAACGTGGGCTGGAAAGGAGGCAAGGTGCATCGCTAGCTCTGGCAGCTCAGGCTGTTCCCAGCTTCTCCAATTGAAGAGCTGGGATGCCGATTAGCTGGCGTGAGCTTTATGTTGATACGTCCATTTTTAGCCTAAACCAATTTACTCTACGTAATGTGAGCAGCTTCGCAGACGGGGACATGGTATAGTTTTCCTTTGCCAGCATGGATGTGACGAAATTGTCCAATGCGACAGAAGCAGCTCGGATATGAAGACTTCCGATGTAGCCCAGTGACTTGTCGAAAGGTTACACGCATGTGGTGACATCCTGACCACATTCAAGTTCAAGTTGGAGCTCACTGGTCTTTGCATATGGCAGCTCTCAGGCTGCGGGCCGTTGGGTTGATCCTATCATGATCAAGTATGAGTTATCATCCCTTGCTGGTCGGTATACTCTAGTCCCGGCTTTTTGCTACCCTCATCAATCCCCTATGCAAAACACGAGGTCAACACATCGGATGATAATGATCCGAGTCCAAGGTTTGAAGGGGACCGTGTGCTGGTATTAATAGTTGCGAGATCAGTACTGTAATTAAATCTCTCCCGCGCCGCTGGCACGAAGCTGGTCCTTAGGCGAGGACTGCTCATCACGCTGGTTTATCGCAGACTTTCAAACCTTCCCTGGACTTGGCGCAATGCCTTCCCTGAACGATTATTGACTCACCAGGCATGTGTATGAACCATTTACCCCCACTGGTACTGGCACGAGTTATCTCCATCTCCGTACGCGCATAGCCTTTCATAACTCCTTATGTACTCGAACCTGCCTGGTGGGGTTAGTGGGGCCTTGGGCAGGTCACAGCTGCAGACTCGGAGATGTAGTCAACATTGTGGTTTGATCGGCACTGCAGCTAAGCGATCACTTGGTCATTGGGGCAGTGAACTTAGCTTACCTGGCCACCGCCTGCGGGAGTTCCAATTGGCATTGGTGAGTGATTCAATTAATGGTGAGAGTTCGAGGTGAACACAATACCATACCATGGGTTACCTCCCTTTGAATTTGGTCCATCAATCAACGTACCCCTTGCGCTGCATTCCTTATCCAACATTCGCTGAGCTACTCAGAAGGTTGGATAAGCTCCATCCCCTGGACGAAGTGTTGTCAGTTGCTGTGCAGACATATCGGTAGCTCGCTCCGCTCCATCCCCACTTCGGTTGGCAACAGAAGTTCACACAGCCACTGGAGTCTGTCTTTGCACACCACCCACTGGATTCCATCACGATCGACAAACTTGAACTGATCGTTCCCGAAACTTTTTGCAACTTCTTCAATATCCCACCCGCCTGGGTTTTGGCTTTCTGTGAAGCAACTTTGTGTGCAATGGAACAAGCTCGGGTTCAAGCGGTGCTCCAGCACTGTGAGAACAATCTGCAGTGTCCACAGTGCGATGGCCACTTTGAGGTGGGTCTGAGTTATGCAACGAAGACTAATTTACTTAAATATGTATCTAACCTGGATCAATTCTACAGGATTGTTCCTTCGTGGCAGAGTTCTAGTCAGGGAACAAAGTTGAAGCTAAAAGGATGCCAGCCTGAGATTTGAAGGAATTCAGTTATGTACATTTGTCAAATTTTGTTCTGGCAGGTATTTTTTATTACTGCTACTACGTCACTGGCTCTAGATCTGGCGGAGCTTCATCTATACAAAAATCCATCGCGAAAACAAATTCGGTCCGCCGCATAAACAAACAATCTGTCACGGTAACCAACAAATCCGCCACAAAACAAGTGTCTGTCTGCTGTGAGAACAAGCCAGTCCACCACAATTAATTAAAAACTCAGATACTACATATACTAAAGCTACAGGTTCCCGCGCGGCAAAGGTTCCCTAGTAGGCTGAAACAACACCATCGATGGCTCTCCGCACACATGGCACCATCTACAAGGTGAGCTTACGCCGATTGATCGCGAACGATCAAATAAACCAATAGGAGTGATCTCAGTCAAACGACGAAAATGAGATCCCCGTCTAAGGGTTCGGTGGGACCCAGATGCAAAAAAAAAGACCTCCATCAGGAAACTTGAACACGGGTACTTATCAAATGAACAATGAGAAGGCTTACCAGACCCGTGAACCAGCAGTGCGTCCCTCGATTCCAAGTGTCCATCGGTTCACCTTACAACCCGTTGTCACAAGTCGATCTCTGACATGGACGGATATTGGATATTGCACACAACACGGCATTCTGTTGGAGGCATGGGCTCCGCTAGTTGAGGCTATGGGAACCCAAATCATCACACAAGACACGGATCACATCAAACGTACAGATATGTGATTTCGAGTTGGAGTCTCGGAATGAGGAGGTCGGCGACTTAGATTCCCTAGATTAATAAAGTCAACAGGCGCTGTGCTGAGGACTATTCACCAAGCCGCTGCTGGCCCAGCGAGCCTCGAGATTTCGTCACTACTAGTACATGATGGGGCGGGGGGCAGCGGCGTCGAGCGAATTTCTTTGAATCGTCTTATTGTCTTATTGTACTACTAGTAGTACTAGTACTATCTGCCATATCCAAAAGACTAGTGGTTTCCAGCGTCTGACGGCAATGTGCATACAACGACCACGCCGTGTTGCGCAGCAGCAGGTATATACCTCCAACCCGTCGACTCCGGGACTCAGCTATTTCAAACCTACCCCAAGTTGGATGGAATCGTCGCCCTAATCTAAACCTTGGCCAACAGCCAAAACGGCCAAATCTGAAACCCTGATTCTTCAAAGGGATTACCAGTACCACGCCGATTGGCTGTCAGCAACAACGCCATAGGCCCAGGATCGACGGCATTCATTTCATGTGTTGTGCTGATGGGCCAGCTGTTTGAATAGCTCAGTTGGCCGTGACGACGGCAGATGTGACCATGAGCCTAGCCGTGGATTACGGCTTGCGCATAGCTTAGAACTGGTCACCGGCTACTCATCTTCCTTTCAAGAAAAATTTGTGCATACTACTGAGGGAGTGCTGTCACGATTCAACAAACTTGAATACTCAAATAGGCTACTACTAGTAGGACCTATTAGGGGTGACAGCGAAGCCTATGTGACTTTCGCAAGGGAATAAGAATAAAGGAAAAAGCTCAGGCTTGGATGGTACATCGTCATGATCATCCTGCATTTCCCTATGCCCACCCCGAAACTCCACGAAGAACTTCAACGCATGATTTTCTTGCTGGTACCGGGCAAAGCAGCATTTACTTGCCTGAAGGTGGCTAGATGTGTCAAAATATGGTAAGTAGACACACCTGCTGAGCCAGTGTCGGCTCACCAGTTTGAAACGCTCAGGCTAGAGCCCACCCTCTACCGCGAGGTGTGCCTGGTGACAGAGTTCCAGGCACAGAGATTCTTGGCATCATCATTGTCTCGCCCGGAGTTTGTTCAGTCAGCAGTCGAGGCAGTTTGCTTCAACATATCGCTGCGGGTGGAAACTGCAGCCTCCATACTCACTCTGTGTTCTGCGGTGAGAAGGCTCAATATGTTGTTTCCGTGTTACCTGGCTGGCAACAACCCACTCATCAACCCACTCATCAACCTCTCTCGTCTTGAAGCTCTTTCTGTCGACCTATCATCGATATTCAATGGCACAGAAATTTACTTACCCAAGATACCCATTTTTTGTCAGGTGATGCATCTCCACTTGGCCAATGTCTGGGTGACCTGGAGCCCTACTGTCAACTCTATCGGTCTGGATAAGCTGGAACAGATCACTCACCTATCGGTATTCCTGTCAACCATTCGCACACTCCCTGGTCTGTTGAAGAAGATTCTGGCTCGTGAAAACTTTATGGTGCTGGTCCTTTGGAAGCACTCATGCGTGCCTGATAGTGTGCCTGCAGAATTCCTTGCAGACCACAACATCAACGACAAACGTATCCTGGTCCTGGACGAAGTACAGCTCAGGCGCCATATATTGGATGAGGGGTTCTGGGAATATGCTGAACGCACCGTTAAACTGTGCGAGGAGCAGGCAGGTGTGTATTGATCATACCTGAGAGACCGGCAAGACACCTGACTCAACCTTGTCTTAGTTGCATTGCCTGGTGACGGTGATTTTCTCCTCCGAGTCCCATCCATGAAGCAATTCAACTCCGATCCAGGCTTCCACTCTGACTTTAGGTCCAGTCAAATGACAGACATGGAGGATGAGGACTCGGGAGGCGAGACTGTGGACTCAGAGTAGCTGAGCGATATCAGTGGTTTCTAAGAATCCGAGTCAATGCATGATCGTGCCAGTGGCTGGGCGTGGTGTACTGTATCGATACGTACTGTTTGACCAGTATCATATGATGTGCTTCTTCGGTCCTGGCAGCGGTGAATGCGGAGAAGGGATGAGATTTGTGTAGGTATGGTACATGCGAAGTATCTACACAAAATGGGATGTGAGGTATGGAGTGAGATGATGGGTGAGAGTGAGTGCTCGCCGACCCGAAACGTGAATGTAGACCTAGCTAGAAGTGTGAGCTGCGGGGCAGGCGGGAAAGCCTCGCAGTGATCACCCAGGTCTTGCAAGCGGCGCTTGGGGTCCAAACGGAAAAGGAGCTGCGAGGCGCCGAAAACTCGCATAAGGTTTCAAGTTGAGGCAGGGTGCGGCGGGTACGAAAGCGACCAACTTGAAACGAGCGAGAGACAAGGTTAGAGACGCACGAGGTGAGGGTGCGGATGTTATGTGACAGGTTCAAGGAACTTCGGTTTACTTCCTTTTCAGGAAGGTTGGCCGGTGGGAAAGTCTTACATATATACACGTCCAACCTTACCATGAGTGCCGATCCGTACTTAAACGGGGACGCATCTACCTCCGAGTCATCCAACGCCAGCTGCAGGATGGGTTTTTCCCATTCCTGCATTTATGGCGCACGATCTTGTCGCTGCTGGCGGCTTGTTTGAGGATGCTCCGGTATCGCTCTTGTTTCTGGACAAGTTCTTGATTGGCTTCGTATGAGGGTGGTCTGTTGATCGGGACTCCGTTTCATGTTGCTTCGTCCTTGGATGCTTCACTGTCCAATACGGCCATCGCCTGGAGGCAGCGTGGGTATATGGTAGTACGCAAGGAGATGTTGATCAACAAACCTCGTCCAACGTTGCCATGGCCCTCCGAGCTAAAAGATCCACATGCTCCAAACAAGTCTCGTTTCGCTCGGGGCCGTGTTCAGATCGAACCTCTTTGACCTTCTTCAGAAAACTCGGAGGAAGTCCAATGGGGCGCTCCAGCGCTTCAAGCGAAGAAGGGAGGTTGAGAGACCGTAAAGTTCTGTCGCCCATTAATGACGGGGCATGAATAAAATATGGACACAAACTGGTCAACTTCGTTATTGAGCTCCTGTGCAAAGTCAGTTATCCGTTCTTTGATAAGCGTTCGCTTGTTATCGTTGTAGATGTCTGAATATGGAATCAACTAGTGGGACCCGGTGACAACTGGGAACCACGTACTGACAGCTTCTCTAGCTCCCTAGCCTAGAAGCTCTGCGAAAGGGATGCGACCGCCATCCAGCACCGATTTCGGATCCGACAAACCAGGCAACACATTGTTCTGGACCATGATGACATCTTGGATTGGTGCGATGCCAGAGGACGAGGGAATGTCTTTGTGGTAAATGAGATCATTATCACGCTTGGCACGTGCAAGATTTTTCTGCAAGACGTCGCAGAGACTTGACCAATGTCGGCGATCAACGACGGGGTTTGGTCTGAAAAGAAGGGAATACCTTGATATCCTGTATGACTGCCGGAGAGATGGCGCTGTGTTTGGCTGAGTTGTACGCTTCTAAATAATGATAGAAAACATCCACTATTCGCTACTTATTGACACCTACATCAAGAATCCTGCGCAATGTGAATACCTGTTCAACGTTCATCGAGAGGTTCATTGCGTTCGGTTTGCAGCGGTTGAAGGTATTTTCTTCTCTGGCTTCTTCGCCTCCATTTTCTGATATACCCTTGGCCCCAGTGGATCTAGATTACCCACCTCATCCTCATGACTTTCTGGGCCTTGCGACCCCCCCTTCCCCCTAGAACTCACTCCTGCATCATCCTATCCCGTAACCGAGTGAGAAATTTTGTGCTTTGGCTGTGCGCGCGCCACGGGCGGCCGTGACCAGGAGTATTACAACCGTCCTAAGTGCGCAGTTTCCACCTTCGCTTCGCCCTCATCCCCGCCGCTTCCCTGTTTCCCAGTGCCTGGGTTCCAGACGTAGCCTCTCTTTGTTCATCAACTCGTTGGTCCGGCAGGAACTGCCCGGCGGTCTCTATCCATGTGAACCCTTGCGACAGGGTAAGCGTGATCCATGCCCACCTCCTAGTGGTCCCCGTTATCACTCACATGATTCATGTCGACTACTAGTACCCCTTCAACCATGAATGACCAAATTGCGATTGAGAGGCTCTCTTCATTGGTTCGACCTGTCATTCACTTCTATGATTGTGCGAGTGGGAAGAAAGAACCTGGCGTAGTTTCACCGCATTTCACCTATCTTTTCTAAAGTAGCCCTCTGTTAATAATGGCAGAATGATGTACTGTGAGAGTCGTGTTCAGTGTCCTCAAGTTCAAATTTGTGTTCCTATGGTGCTCTTGGTTACACGGGCAGTGACTCGGAGAGTAACAAATAGGCTATCTTCGGACGATGTCGAACAGGATTGCCAATCCTCACTTGTATGAGAGTTATATGCCTGGGGCTAATTCCAGGGAACATTGGCAACTGGATCTACTCAACAGTCCACATAACCCAAATTGCTGTTGTTTGGCCAGGTGTGGAATATGTACTAGTAGGCGTGCTGCACAAACTACATATGTCGACGCTATCTAATGGTCGTGCCATTTATCGCACTATTATTGTTGTTGGCAGCACAGGTGGAATATGATAGTTCTTTGACAGGGGTTGCTAAGAATATGTGCCAAAACAACATTGTGGCAGGTGCGACTCAAATACTCCATCTATTTAAGTTGCGATATGACGTGTTATGTCCATCTCAGCTGGTACAAGTTACTAACTATTTGGTATTATTTTGCGACTATTCCACGGCCATGCAACGGTATTGTTGTGCTCGTGATGTCAAAACCCGATCCCCAAGCACCGATTGCCGGTGGTCGAGACAGTGACAAGGCCCTGCTCGATGTAAGACCAACGCGGCTGCTCGGAGTCACCACACTGGCAGTGGTTACAGACGGAACTGCAACCAAGCACACCCAGGCCGGCTCAACTATTTGACTATGACGAGGCAGGCAGTGCGATGGTCTTTCCATTTGCCACTTGTTGACGGTACGTGCCAGCCTCCCTCGCCAGTGTTGGACGTCAACGAGCATCCCTGCGAGCCCGGCGCATTACCACCACACGCGTCCCAGGTTAACCATTCTCCGTCTTCCGGTCTGCCAATGACGTCCCCTGTCGAGGTGCGCAAGCCAAGGCCAAAGCCTAAACCCGCCAGGTCATCCAAAGGGAACACACGTCGGAGGTTTGGGGGTGGATCCAGACAATGAGGATGGTTCATCAAACGCCCTCGAACGATACACCTCCGACCGGTATACCACAAGCGAGAGCACCGCCATCGAACAAGAAGTCGTCCACGATAGCCCTCGCTCAGCGGGACAAAGTGCGTGTCCCCCTACTTTCGTCCGTTTGCTAGTGGTACGGATAACTGACCGCGTGGTCCAGCGGACGTTGATGTGGATCGGTGATGAAGTAGGATCATGGTATACTCGTAGAACATAACGGCTGATTGTTCTTTACAGAAGAAAAAGACGAGAGGGACACGAAAACCGCCTGCACCGACTGAACAGGCCAAGGTCGCTTCACTTGGCAGTGGGGAACAAACTACAGCCCTGCCTTCTTCCGAAGTGCGTCCTGCCATCGATAAAACTCCGGACAATGATTCTTCGCGTGTCCAACACATCGCTGAGGTGAGTGTCCACTTCGGACGCTCGGATGCCGAGGTTCATGTCGATGTTCGTAGCATGCACCCGAGGAACTATCATGGCACAAGCTCGACTTTACTGTTCGATATGGGTCCCTTCATGGATGCGTTGTCTCCGCACAGGCTGATGAGACACGTCAAATGGGCCCTGTCAGATACATATCGCGATACATACCACTTGTCGTTCTCAACCAATCAATTTAACCTAGGACATCCTGCCAATCTCAGAGTTATTTCCCTGCATTGTTCCCAATGTTTGTTGCATCACGACACAG
This sequence comes from Tylopilus plumbeoviolaceoides, assembly GCA_003316375.1. NCBI lineage: Eukaryota > Fungi > Basidiomycota > Agaricomycetes > Boletales > Boletaceae > Tylopilus > Tylopilus plumbeoviolaceoides. Next base: position 15,514 of record QFES01001702.1, read on the forward strand.
CATCAATCGACCATGTCGGCCTAACGATCGCGTCTTAGTTGCCATCGCAAGCATGCATTCAGCCTCAGTACTTGGGATTATGCCACAGGTTCGAGGCAATCACGTTCACCAAATGCTACAACGGCAGCTCTCGTTCATTTCGCCTTAAAAATACATCACTATGCTGCCTAAAAATACACATGCTGCTGCCTATGACTACATCGCACCGTCGCGCTATCGTACACACCGTCGTCCTTCGATCATAGGCTCTCGACGAGCGCTTTACCAGGCGAGCTGGCTACTGTTGGCATGCGTCAGATCAATCCATCCATGTGACGCACGGAAAGTGGTACATACCCGTCGACGAGGTAGTCCCCGCCCGTCATGCAGCGTCAGCGTCCATGTCAGCGCAGAGGGGAGGGGACTGACCTCGGTGAAGCGGCGGAGAGGCACGTTCTCCTCCTGGTGCTCCCGAATCTTTTTGTCCATGTGCTTGGTCTGGTCGGTGTCCACTACAATGGCGTCGCTCGCGTTAACGACACCAGCACGGAACACAGAACGACGAGACAGGACGTACGTACCGTATCCCGGAGAGACGGTGTTCACGCGAATGTGATTCTGGGCCCACTCGGCAGCGAGCGCACGCCCGAGGTGATGCACGGCTGCCTTGGACGAGTTGTTAAAGGGCTGTGAGTCCCCAAGCGATCATCAACTGAGAAATGCGGGTGAAAAGAAAAAAAAGGGTTTACCTGAGTCAAAGGCTGGTTGCAAGAAGCCTGGTTAGTGATCTGCGCGGACATGGAGGCAGTGATGATGATGGATCCCCCCTTGCCTTTGTTCGTCCAGCACCTGCATCAACCGGTTCATGTCAAACCGGCCAATAAAAACATGCAAAGGAAAGACGACGCACTGGGCGGCGGCACGGCAGGTGTTAAACACGCCAAAGACGTTGACGCCAAACACTTGGCTGAAGTTCTCGTGGGTCGACTCGAGCGAAGCTTTGACGACCGAAATGCCCGCGTTCTGAGGCACGATGAACCAGCACGACCATCAGAGGGAATCCAAAGTAAAGAAACGCAACGGCGATGACACCACGGATGGAACCCCCGAATTCGCTTTCGATGCGCTTGAAGGTCTCCTGCAGTTTGTTAAAGTCGCAGACGTCGCATTGGAAAGCTTGTACAAGCAACGTGAGATTACGAATGCCCCGCCCGAGGTGTATAAAAAGAACCGTACCTGGGCTTTGACATTGGGGAAGCTGCCCTGGACCTCCTTGGCGACGTCGGGCGCACTCTTGGATTGTCTACAAAAAGAGCGTAGATGCGGCACAGACGAACAAGAAAATTGGGCAAGGCGCACCTGTAAATCACGGCAACGTTGCCGCCTGCTTGAGCGATGGCATAGCTGTACGCCCTGCCAATGCCACGGTTACCGCCTGTGACCACGAAGGTGCCTGCGCATGCTTGCATGCGCAAGAGCGGGAGGTCAGCCTGGAGGACGCAAATGGAAAGAAACACTGGCATACCCTCGAGTTTGAGGGACTCGACCGTCTTCCAAGCTGCTGTCGACATGTTTGTGTAAAATAATCCGAGAAAAGATTGAGCTGTATGGCAAGGAACGAAATGGTGAGAGAGCAAGGGAAAGAGCCCGGTCGATTCAGCTCCTTTAGCCTCATCATCAAAGGCAAGGCCCCTCTCGAGGCTCACGCCTATTCAATACCTTGCCTAATTGAGCGTCGAGCCCCTGTCATTTGAATTAGTGTAGATCGAGTGAATTAGCAAAGTTGACAGACAGTCAACTGGCCCACTGGGGGTATATCCACAAGCCTGCTGCGCACGAGCAAAATCAATGGTTCCGAATCGACTACCCCAGACCCCGCAACACGATCGATCTCATACCTGAAATCAAGAGGTTAGATCAATGGAGTCGAAGCGGGGATCGAGATTCAACACGTACCTGTTTTTGATCAGGCCCTCACCACCCCTACAGTGACCTCCACTTCTCCAGCCGTTGCCCCATCCTTGCTCTTTGAGAACGCTGAAAGGACGCGTGAACTTGCCCATTGCGTTAATGCGAGAATGTCTGCATCAAGGAGGCTCGGCTTCACATGCAGCGAGAGTGTGATGAAGAGCGTGGGCGATGAGGTTTGTAGATTGCTCCGAATGCGATTAGAGTGAGAATGGGTATCGTGATTAGCATGGCCGTTCGAACGCGCATGAGCATCGTCAGAGGGGTGCATGTTCATGGATCGCGGCTGCCCGGAAGGTACAACCCGCCACACGTGTGGTGCTGGCAAATGGACGATGTGTCCATGGCACTCAATCTACCGCGTTCTTCAAAGTTAATCTTCAGCACGACTAACAGGACAGGTTCACGCACCTCTCTGACAACCCTCCAGAATACTTCCATTCTCCCGGCAGGCCCACTAATCCCCACAGATACATGAAGCCCCCCCTCCAACAAATCCACCGTCGTTCAATGCAGGAAGTATCTTCATCGGAGGCACGGTCTGCAGCAAAACTCCACTGAGTACGACGCAGGCAGCAAACGCCGCATGTGAGGTGATGGTCACTTCCACCGCAGCAAGCGCAAGGTCGAACGGAGCACTATGTAGTGTGCGCTAGGAAGGAAATCACGGTCAGATCGTAATTCATTAGATAGGGTTAATGCGCAGCCGAGAACGGGCGAATAAACCTTTTTTTTTCGAGTACACTTACACGTCCAGAATCATCTCAGCGCCCAAGATCGCCAGGCAGAATAAAATGGGTTACGGGTTCCGAAAGATCCGCAGAGCACCCGCTTGACGCTCTGTCGGCGGCTTGGCTTGGTATCCCGGCCGTAAGAGAGAGAGGGGCGAAGGGAGATGCTTGTCGGTTACTTTCAGGGAAAAAGTTACTCAGGGCCGAGGCGTGAGAAGCAATGAACCAAAACCTACTGCTCGCTAGCACCTCGTGTTGACCGAACACCGCGGAGGTGCAAACCAACGAGATTAGGGACAGACAAACGGGTAGGACAGGAAAATGGGGACCGTCTTTGATAAAATAACAAGGAATGACTAATCCCTGCCTTGCTTGGATTGAATGTTCTT
>QFES01001705.1:0-14360 GCA_003316375.1 Tylopilus plumbeoviolaceoides
AGTCGGAAGATGCGCCCGAGGGTGAACAAAGGAAGCGAAAGACAAAGTATTCATTCAAGTGGAAAACATTTGCCCCGACGGGGGATGTACTCAGTGAAGACGATGTCGTTTCCTTCCTCAACAATGTTGCCGATCACGCCTTTGCCTTTGCCAAGCCCAAGCTTGCCAAAACATGCAAGTCACAGATACGCCATCGATTTGCAGCTCCCTCAGATAAAAACCATGCAGTGCCACTTTCGTACGAGGCCGACAGCGAGGATATGCGGCCCGACTTCCTTTTGTTGCCAATTGCCGCATTTTCGGACGAAAACAAGACCGTCGATCAAAACTACGTCAATTTCACTGCGGCGCGTCTCGTTGGTGAGTCGAAGAACACAAATCTCGCAGAGGGCGTCGCACAGATGCGACGGTACGCGCGAGGCATAAAAAGGGCTCAGCCCTGGCTCTATTTCGTCCTGGGACTCGCTGTCACGAACACTAAAGTAGTGTTCATGCGCGGAGAGGGCAGTGGCACGGAGCAGATGGAACTCCGCCTCTCAGATGGGTGGGGCTGTCTCGAATTCATACGGATCGTGCTGGGCCTTGCATTGGCGGATCAAGATGACCTGGGTTACAATCCCGACGTGGAGCTGGAAGGGAAACTAGCCACTTGCAAGTCGCAAAACGTCACTTGGCGCTTGAACTCGACAGCTCCCTGCCATCCACGCGAAACCAGAATTACCTACGGAGAGCTGAAGAGGGCACGGCTCCAAGGGGCGGACGCCCAACTTGAGTTGGGCACCATTAGCTGGGCGTCGACCTCGACCTCGACATCCTCAAAGAGGTTGCATTCCGAGGTCGCGGACGGCAGCGAAACCGCTCGTGAAGCCAAGAAACTCAAACCCTCCAAGCCCGCTGTCGAATATGTCGAATGTTTTGTTTTCGTGCCCATCAAGGTGTACGGACACAAATGCTTGGGTATTTTATTCACGACGAGTTCGATCCGTGGAAGGGGGACGACGGTCTTTTGCGTTGTCGATCTTCGGGACGGTAGCCATCAAGACAAGGACAGGCTACTGGTGTTGAAAATGTCTTGGCAAGATCTCGCTCGCGCGGAAGATCGAGATGCGGTCAAGAAACGTCTTGAAGAGAGCCCTTGCCACCTGAATGTGATTGTACCAATCAGGTATTTTGCCCTCTCTATCGTGCCATGTTGTACTGACACTTGATTAGGACGTTCAAAGGGGAGAGGCATGGGAGGACCTGTATGACACTGGATGCGATCAGGAACTTCGCTGAAGAACATATTTTGGATTTCGGTATCGAAAACCGGGTATTGACAATCTCTGAGTCCGAGTTGAAGCGACCGGTGCAATTCTTTTGGGGAGTACATGACTTTGTTCGCTGCTTGCGCGGTGCCCTGTTGGGTAGGTTTCACTACTTATTTCATTGGAAACACGCTCACTGCACTCCAGGACACCAATACCTCATGTCGATCGGGATCTTGCACCGAGATATCAGCGAGAACAACATTGTGATGGGACTTCGTCCTGAAGATGAGCGCGGATATATCATTGACTTCGACATGTCTATACTTCAGGATCGCGAAGAGCCTTCACAATCCGCCACTGCGCGTGGCAAGCCCCCCCGACCCTGGGAAACGACGACTTCGATCCCTCTGCCCATCGATGCCACTAAACCTGTGAAGGCACTTCGGACTGTACATGCTGTCGAGTTCTGTTGAGTTTCTGACTGACCGGCATTCAAGGGCACTTTTCCTTACATGTCTAAAAACGTTCTAAGTGGTGGAAGGCACACCCACTTCGATGATGTGGAGTCTTTCCTCTACGTCCTCTTACTGTTCTTTTTCTCCTACGGGGGTCCACTTTCCACTTTGGAGTTGGGGGCGGCACACGAGGCAGGGTTTGTTCAGTCCATTGGCGCTGGCCGTCCTTCACATATGAGGAGTTGGCTGAAACAGTATGCCGATTGGGCGGATGGCAACGTGCAGCAGATTGCAAAGATGAAGCTCGCCGCTCTAACAAATATCCTTATGGAGAGCGGGCTGACGTAGGACCCGGATTTTTTGTGTTGTCTACAGGCAAACTGGCCAGTGGAATTGCATGACCCGATCCGCCAGCTGATCTATGATTCATTCATGCTCTTCTATTTCAGCTTGGCGGCGGCATTCCACGTGCGCACAGAGGTCTCGCATGAGAAATTTATCACCATTTTGGAAGATTGGTTGGTGGCGCACGCGGATCTAGAAGTTGCATATTCGAACTGTCCCTTTAAGGAGACCAAAGGTATGTCTGTTTTTTTCCCCACTTCTTGAGTGGTTGCAGTTGGGTTGCAGTGCTCTAACGCATGTTACCTTCACCCTTGAAGCGGCATAGAAGTTGAAAAAAAATGCTGTGTCCTGTCACGCCTCGGATGTGCTGTTACAGTTCAACAATTCGCTCTCGTCGCATGGATATCTGTAGCACTGAGTAAAGTGTAATAGCACTAGTACTGCGCCAGATTCACAAAAAATCCACACAAAGCACAGCAATGCGTGATGACAGACATATCGGGGCCATGCCAGTCTGCTTAGATAATACTCCCCCACGCAAACTAGATTCCAGTTGTCTCCGTACGTCTCACCACTTGCTCACCATTTCCCTTAGAAAATTAGAGATCTCGGTCTGGTCAGCAGACTACATCGGATCGGCCCAACTTGAAGGTCGTCTTTTCACACGGTGTTTGAAAATTCATCAAGCCTGTCGATCATCCCTTCTCCGAGTCTCGCTCGCTCCCCCCATCTGGCCTCACCACTCAGAGACTCGTTTACATCATCGTATCATTAGGAACAGCAAGTAAATTGGTCTCAGCACGTGTTCACACACTCAAGATTGATGTCGTCGCCACTGATGACACCCCTGATCAGCTGTTAGACCACACTGGGCGGCAAGCACTGCAGTGATTTGCAGCCTACTATTTTGCATACAGCTTGTCCCCATCGATCCGAGCGAGGACGGAACCGTGTTACTGTATTTGGAGGTCGTAGCGTTCGGGGCATTACTCGTTTGCGACAGTTTGGTGACAGTCAGGCAAGTGGTTGTGCCGTGTATTTCATATGGCTCTCGAATTGATCCACACAAGTTTAGATCACCCTTAAAACCGCGTTCCTGCTCGTCTCCGTCTCACCCACGATACCACTCCCAACTGCTCCCGCAAGAACTAGTACGCGACATTTTTTCTGCTTGTCGCAGCATCTGATCTCTCGCTCGATAGATTTGTACCTTGGTTAAGCATGGCAAGGAGATCAAGTTGGTTTGTTTGTTTCGCTCCAGGTTCGACTATCGATCGTTCCACCTTCGTCCTTCCTATGTTGTCTCCGCGTCAGATACCCGATCAGACGCATAGGAGGGTCTAAAGCCACTCAGGGATACCCAGTGGACATACCGTGTCCAACTTCATAGTACGAGCTCTCCGCGGTGAAGATACCATCATGTACGGTCATAGAAGTCAGACTACTCGTTCAAGTACATCCACTCTCATTGATGGCCTGATCGCTTTGATGAACTTCAGCTAGATATCTGCACGGCGGGTAAACCGGCGGGTCTCAGACCTTTGACCCGGGCCGTGCCCAACCACCGATACTCATTACGGGTAAATGGGTAAATGGGTACAAACCTGTCACGGTTGACCCATGGGTATACCTGCTCATTCAAGTGTGCACTCATCCCCAGGCTCGATTGATTCCAGCGGCCCCGTATCCGTGTTTTGCGGCTCAGTACTATCATGCAGGGTCCCCAGGTGATGTGCAATGCACTCAATACATCCGTCTGCCTTATTCGGTCCCGACGTGAGTGTTTGCCTTGGTGAAGTCAGGCTCTGCTTGGCTAACTCATCTTCTAGGCATCGTCTGAGTTGTCCTCGATGACGTGGTGGGTCGACGTGGTCGGCGAGTTATAGGAACACTTAGGAGGTACATTGGGTGGCCTAGGTACGTCCGTCATCTTGCGCTTGCGCTGTCCGCGGGTGCTCAAACCAACCATCCATGCCAAGGTTTCGTCGGTGTCTGCACTAGCTGCTTGGTACCTCTCGTGGCAAGCACTATACCCGAGTTCAAATCAAAGATATGCACCAAGTTATCTTTGCACAAGCCGTGGATATAAACGAGAATGGCGAAGATGTTGGCCTGAAGTTTATTCCTCGTATCCACCTCAACATCATGGATAATACGAGCCGCGGCGCAGCTAGGTAGCTCCTCGTACATCCGGTTCATCCAAACTGATTTCATTGAACCATCGGCATTACAGTTGGGCGACGTTAACCCACTCTGGATTTTGCTGTTCATTCGGTTGGCCGCTCTTTTCTTTGAACCATCATCATGTCTCGCGTGAGGCACGGTCATCAATGGCACTCTCATCGCAAAGTAATTTCTTTTTCTTCGTCGCTCGCGTCACGCTCATAGCGTCCCCAGGTCTATCCGTCAGTCCACCGTTGACAAGTTCGCAGCCCTCAAACAGCAACACCCCCGTTTTCAACCCCAGCTCACCATCGTCCAGATTGGCGAACGTCCCAACCGCGACGCAAACGGGATCCTTTGCGATTCCTCCAAGTCCATCACACTCGAAGTCCAACCTGTTGACGGTTGACGGCGTCCGATAGCCGGGTCAGTCTCCCGCTGTACAGGTTCGTGTTGATTATTGATTAGCTGCCATGGCTTTTGTAATTTCACTTTTTTTGTGCAGATGACGTGCTCCAGGCAGGTTGGGTGACATCATCACTGCATCTGACGGCCAGTGACATCATTGAGTGTCAATATTTTTTCCACCTTGACTGGATATTTAAGCGGACGTCAAAGAACTGTATCGTCTCACAACCCCTTCACCCATTTCCTACTCTAGATATTTATCCCCATGGCAGACTCCACTCACGGTTCGGTCGCCGATCCTTCGGCGGCGGGGCTGAAGCGGTCCCGTTCGAATGCCCTGCAAGCCGGTCCAAGGAAACGACCGTATGTCCCCCCGACGTCACCTCGGCTTTTCTGATGGCCTCGTAGCAGCGTTCAAGATCCTTTGGTACATCGCGGACGACACTTCGGACGCGTCATTCACGCCTTCTGCAGTGTACAGACGCTGCTCACCAATGGGCTAACCATGACGAATGAACTAGAAGATAGAGAACTGGAGACTTTTTCTCCACAGTTAGTGCTTCCCTCACTCTTCATTAACTCTACTTCTGACAGCCCTTCGCAGCGAGAGAAAGGAATATGCTGTATATTTAGACTTGCTAAAATCAATTCCAGCACTCGAAACTCGTCTCCTATCTTCTGACGAGGAAGGCGTCGTTGCTATAGCGGAGCTGGTGCGTCTCCATTCTCACGACGATGATATAACCCTTATTTGTTCCACAGATTCAGAAAGGCGCCAACGGTGCCAGGGCCGACGACACGAAGGGCATGAAGTGTGCCATCATCGATTGGATCACACCCAAGGGTCAAAGCCTCGTTCCTCATATCCCACGTAATGCCAAAGCTGTGCGTGGCTTCAACCATGAACGCACCGGCGCGCTGCTCTGTCCAGCGGGCTATGATTGGTCGAATACAGAGTAAGTGGCCTCGTTCAATTAGCGCTATTATTCACGTAATTTCTTTAGAATAAAAGAGAAGCTTTGTAGCGGCCAACTCCGGGTCGCTGGAGACCAATGGCCTGTATTTCTATATGCTAACTATGCATATGACCTGGAAGATCCCTGGAACGGTCTCTTGCGCAGTGGGATTCTAGTCTCGGTAAGCGTTCCAATCCTTTTTTTTAAAACGAAGACGACAGTTGATGCATAAATTTCTAGGCTTACAAGTACATCTTTACCTCGCCAAGCTCTGTCGACCGCGAGGAGCCAAAGGCGACGCGCTCGTGCAACGCTCGTATCCATGGGATGAATGCAGTGACGAAAGCTTCGATCGCATATGTGGCGACCCAAGTAAGTTGACGAGATTAAGTTCTCGCTGTGGCTAATTTTTTTTCTAGGCTCGCTTCGCCTTGACGTCGGCGCAAGTCTTCTCTCGCACAGACCTCTCTACAGATTCGGAACGATTTTATAACAGCATCCTTGAGCTCCTAGACGAAGTGGACGAGAAAGAAGAAGTCCACCAGCTTTTGCAGTGGTGGAACAGGTATGTGTAATATCAATCGAAGTCAACTATCTAATGCTGATGATTCCTTAGGCAAATCTTTCCTAATAACGCTGAAAGTGCTCGGTTACCGTCCGAGAATAGTGCGCTCGCGACAATTCGCCGGCGTCGAGCTGCCGTTAAAGCTGCCATGGCTTCGCATGTGGGTACTGCTAGTCCCGAATGAGGGAAAGGTAGCCAAGTGATGGAGATATGGTCATTGTTCGCAGAAATTATATAATAGTGTCATATAGTTCATTTGTCCAATTCAGGGTGTCAATGCTATGGATGTTTTAGGCATATGATGCAAGCTTCTCAAAGCTCATGTGTGTATATATGTATAGATACATTGTTGTCAATGATGGTGTGCAGATATGTACTTTGCCCATATATAAATGTGGGGCATATATTTCAATTATGTAGAATGAAGATGTTGTTGTCCATGCATGCATGTCAGACATAAAATCTAGAGGGCAGATATCAAAGTTCATGTGTGTATACATGATATGTTGTTGTCAATAACAGCTTGCAGATACTTTGGCTCATGTATAAATGTAGGGCATATATTAAAATTATGTACAATGAAGATACTGTTGTTCATGCATAGATATCAGACACATATTTAAAAAGAAGATGCTCCCAGGTCTATGTTGCAAGCATCTACAATGAAGATATACATTGCCAGTCTCTGGGGTAGAGAGGTTATTGATCATGGGCTTATTTCTGGTATATATTACAAGGATTGATAGTGTTATGATGCAGGTTTACATATGACAAGAAACACTATACAGATGAAACAGTTCATTTGTCTAATTGTGATGTAAATGATATGTTTTAAAATTCTGCTGTGAATGGTTCATTCATATCATCTAGATACATATAATCAAACCTAAACAAGGAGTGATATTTGGTCAATGCTACCAATGCTCCCAAGGATTGTCTAGCATTCTCATTTAGTGTACCATTATGGTTTATATTATAGCCATATATATGGTGGATAAAGCTATATATACCATTGTCATCTTGTTAAAATTTTCCTGATGCAAGAAGTGGGCGTACCGTCTTGTGTGTCCGTCGTACACACATCCGAGTCATTGTCCTTGACATTGGTGGCACGCGCTGTTCGATCCTTCACCATTGTACCTCCCTAGCTTGATTGAAGGAACGGGCATCCTTGTTGTGTCATTGGTTGCCAACACAAGCGGTCAGCATTGCCATCGTGGTCAAGTCTCTCGTCCTTGTTGCCTGACGAAGAGAAGGGTGGTCGCAGTTCGTGGGGGAGCCTAACTTCATAGTCGCCAGCGACAAGGCACTCAGCCGCTGACTACGTTATCACGCTCGGTTGCGGCCAGGTGGCGTGACGTGAGTGAGTGACGGCGACCGTAACCCATTCTGTCAATGTCACACCATATTGGGCATCAACGGAGTCGGAGTTTTAACCATCACCTCTTCCCCTTGCTAGACGACACAACAATCAGCTGCGCGTACCATCGATGGTCCCGCTCCATCGTACGTGTCGTGATTACATCGAAAGACCCATTGCATCACCATGTCTCTTTGCGACAAGTGCATCTCAGGTACGAACCCATCAACGCGATGCGGATCGATAAGATCCGATCATGATGATCCGCAGGTGTTCGCCACGAGGGCACCCCCAAGGGTATGCATATCGTCGAAAGACGCCCGTTTAGCGAACTCACGTCGATATCATCACAGGAAAAGTCGAGGTCATCAACGGTGTCAACGTCTACGTCGCAACACCCACCCAAGATTATTCCAAGGACAAGGCGATCCTCCTCTTGCCTGACGTCTTTGGTATCGAGCTCATCAGCGCTCGGGTGCGTCATGCTCGTATTCATATTCACTCTAGACGCTGACGTGGATCGCAGTTGCTCGCGGACGACTTTGCCAGAAACGGTTTCAAGGTACACGACGTCTGCTCATGATGGTGGCCACCCTTGAATTCTACAAACACATCCAGCTCAACGCCGTCGACTACCTCAACAGTGACCCCATCCCACCCGATGCATTCAACGTGAGTCAGTCTTGCTGATGCCCGTTTTACAAGTTGTTCACCACATCGTCGTCGTTCCTTGTGGACAGTCCCCTACCTTCAACTTGCAAACTTGGCTTGCCAAGCACGGCAAGGACAACACCCGTCCAGCGCTCGACAAAGTCATCGCCGGCCTCAAGGAACAAGGTGTGACCGCTTTTGCTGCCACGGGTTTCTGCTTTGGTGGTGAGTCTCCTCGTCCAGGGGGCCAAAACTTGCATCGGCGCTGGGGGACCTGACACCACCGCTAGGTCGCTACATGTTCGATCTCGCGCTCGACAAGGTCATCAAGGTCGCTGCCGTGTCACACCCTTCTTTTCTCAAAGTTCCCGGAGACCTCGAGGTGGGTTGTTTATGACGTATACCACCTCTGATCCTCACCTTCCCCCCGTGATCTCGATACAGGCGATCAAGAAGACGGGCATCCCCCTCTTTATCAACTCGTGTGAGACGGACCAACAGTTCTCCAAGGAATCCCAGGAGCAGGCGGACAAGATCCTCGGCGACGGCAGTACGACCTCGGCGTTGTACCGGAGGGAGTACTTTGACGGCTGCAAGCATGGTTTCGCCGTCCGTGGAGACCTATCCAACCCCAAGGTCAAGGCCGGAAAGGATGGCGCGTTCAAGGCGGAGACTCGACGCGGCTATCGACAACTACAAGCGCGAGCAGCCGCGATATGGTCTTGCTGGGTTTTCCGCAAGAGGCTATACCGTCAAACCAGTCTAGTTCGAGTACGTACCTCAGACTCTGATTTCCGTTCAGTGCGTTATCTTTGTCTTGACAGAGTGGGATTCAACTCGGATGATGAGATAAGCCCTACCACTATTACAGGGTCGTGCTCGCCGATGGTGCGTGTCTGGGAAATGGCCAGGACGGGGCAGCCGCTGGCGTTGGGATTGCGATCGGCCGGGATCCGGCGACGCACTAGGCCATCAACGACTCAAATGACCCTGCGACCGTGTGCACTTCTCAACACACAGGGCTGCTCGCTGCCCTCCACGGTATTCGCAAGCTTACCATAACTGAAACGCGTCTGAGGGACATGCGTGGCAAGGAGAGAGAGATGCACTTGAAGTCGGCCAAGATCACTTGGGCCATCAGGTCCGATTCGGAGAATGTCGTGTTGGGCATGACGGAGTGGCTTCCCAACTGGAAGGTACGCCACACTCATTCTCATTGTCTGGCATCGCCGATCTCATCTCTCTGTCTAGAGCAATGGATGGTATAACTCGTCGGGAAGGAAACCAAAGAATCTCCAGAAGCTCGATGCTGTTGTCGGCGACTATGAACGCGAATGCGATGTTCAGATCGCTATTTGGCATATCAGCCGCATTCACAATGAACTCGCCAATAGACTTGCATGGATCGCTCTGAGAGGCAATATGGTCGAACCAACCCAATTTGAGTACGTACACCCGACTTTGATGATTCTTCCTACATAGTGCTTGACGTCTGGATCTTGACAGAGAGCAACCCGACTCGGATGATGACATCCAGATGCACAGAGCGACTCATTCAAGTCCGTTTTATTGTGCCTTAGTATTCAGATAATTACACTACTGATGCGCCTAATTCGAACTGTATTAGTACAATGTTGAGCTCATCACAACGGCAATAAGTAAGACGTGCACGTGACAGTATTTTTGGCCAGTTGTCCCAGCTTCTGGATCGATACCTTGCGCTACTCCTTTGCACGACTCAGCAGCACGAGCAAGGATGCCTCGGTGCCCTAATTGCTCCAAGCGCTTTCCCTCTAAGACTGGTGTTGTCCAGCACCTAAGCCAACCCTGCACATCCTGTTTATCGTGGTCTACCGACATCATCGCTATTGCCAACGGTCTTGATGAAGGGAAGAGCAATGATCATGCTCGTGCGGCACCAGTAACGCGCAACGTTTCTGAAGAAATGGACGTCGACCCAGATGACTCCGCAGCAGGTGTCTACGATGATGGAGGCTATCCTGGTGCAGCAAGTATCATCCAATCCGTGGATATTGCAGAAGGAGCCGACATTTTTGGTCTCGGAACTACCTTCCTCGATAATTTCTTTGCAGACGACCACGCTGACAAATGCCAGACCAATCTCTACTATCCGTTTGCCTCCAGGGACGACTGGGAGGTTGGTTTGTTTCTGATGCGCTCTGGTCTAAGTATGGCAGCGATCGACCAGTTCTTAAAACTCCCGCTGGTTAGTAAATACGTACAGCGCCTATCACGCTGGCTAAACCCTCTGCACAGATCGCAATGCTGCCCTTGTCATTCGAAAGTGCAGCAGAGCTCCGGAGCAGAGCGGAGATGCTTCCCAAGGGCCCTAGCTGGATGTGTCGTACCGTCAAAACGTCCGTCAAAACCAAACACCCTGTTCGGCTGTACTGGCGTGATCCCCTCGAAGTCTTGGAATCCATATTCTCGAACCCTTTATTCCACGATCAGATCGACTTCGTACTGCGTCGTATCTGGACATCTGCTGCCCGTATTACGCGCGTTTATACTGAATGGTTGACGGGTGACACCGCATGGAAAATGCAGGTAAGATGTCTTTTCGTCTCGACTAGACCGCCAGCCTGACCATTAACGGCTGAATAGGCCAGTCTTCCAGATGGTGCGACGCTACTCGGCACGATTCTGTCATCTGACAAGACTACGTTAACCACAATGACGGGGGAACGGACGGCTCACCCTTTGTTGATTAGCCTTGCCAACATCCGCATGGGAACGCGACTGAAGGCATCATCAAAAGCGTTTCTACTTACTGCCCTTCTCCCAATCACCAAGTTTATCCACCCGAACAGGCGCATGAGGGGCGTCCTTGAAGACCGACTGAAACACCAGTGCTTAGACATTGTTCTTGCCCCTCTGAAGAAAGCCGCACAGGTCGGAGTGATGATGTCCGATCCCGCCGGGCAGCTACGCTATTGCTTTACTCCCCTTGCAGCATACATCGTAGACACCCCGGAAGCATGCATGCTTTCGTGTGTGCGCGGCAAAACCTCCCCGCTCACGATGGTGATGTACAAACAATTTGGCGATTCATTCCGCCATCGTCCTCGTCTGGGTTCGATTACCCTCCGTCAACTCTCTTCAATCAACGTCCCTCCATCGGATTTCGTGCGGTTTTTCAAGGCATGCGAAAAATACCGCCTCAACGGGGTTGCAGTGCCCTTTTGGATGGACTGGATGTTATCCGATCCGGCTTATTTCTTGGGTCCGGAATCACTTCACCATTGGTTCAAGATGTTTTGGGACCACGATTTTCGCTGGTGCATTCACGCTATTGGAGCCAAGGAGTTGGATTTTCGGTTCTCTGTCCTTCAACCTGTCACTGGATTTCGCCATTATTCAGAAGGCCCATCTACGCTCAAGCAGGTCAGGGGTAGGACACACCGGGACGTCCAGCGCTATATCGTGGGCGTAATCGCCGGTGCTGCATCTCGTGGTGTCGTCAAGGCTATCCGTGCGCTGGTTGAATTCCGTTACCTCGCTCAGTCCCCCTGTCCAGATGACGGGATTTGTGAACAGATCTCCGAATGTCTCGATGAATTCCATCAATCGAAGCAATCTATCATCTCTGCTGGGCTGCGGCGTGGGCGCAAATGGCTGATCAATAACTGGTATATTCCTAAACTCGAGCTGCTGCAGAGCATGGTACCTAGTATTCACGCATCCGGCGCCGCTATCCAGTGGTCCGCTGACACCACCGAACATGCGCACATCACTGAAATCAAGGTCCCCGCTCGGAGTTCCAACAACAAGGACTATGATCCACAGATATGCCGCCACCTTGACTGCGAAGAAAAATGTCGGTGCTTTGACTTAGCAACATCATTCGTGGAAGGTCGAGCATCTTTCCTCGTCACGAAGGCATCTACGATCAACGACGATCCTGACGACGAGGCCCACGATTTCTGCATCGCTACTCTTGAAGCTCTTAACCATACACGCGTGGCTATGGATTATTTTGAGACGGCTCGACGACTACTTGTGGAGAACAATCCAGACTCCCCGAAACCCTTACGCACATTCCTCGCTGGCAACAGTGCAATCCATTTGAATATCGACGTCTCCATCAGTCGAATGCGCGTCAACGAGGTCGCCGACAAATACCACCTTCCAGACTTGCGGGCAGCGCTCGCTGATTTCCTGTTCCGCGAAGCTCAAAACAAAGGCGCACTACATACACTCAACAGAGCAAGGCGAGCTTTTACTATGTCCCACTTACCGTTCGAGTACCTGCAAACGTGGTTCGGCCTCAGGATCCAACAAACAGATTACCACAACTCCGGCAATGTACTGCGTTCACAGGTTGTCAACGCAGCACCTCCGTGTTCTACATGGCCGATGGGACGATATGACAGCGTTATCGTCAATACAGACACAGAACAACATTGGCCACAGAGCGGGCTTAAAGGTATGTGATCACAACACACAATGGCAAATTATTCACTGGCCCGTGTTGTTCCAGGACATGTTGTTGCGGAGCTGAGACTGATCATGCGTCCTGTCGCTAGCCGTGGGGCTACCATACACTGGAAGGACCAGTTCCTTTGTTACGTTCAGCGGCTTGATGTTGTTAAACAGGGAGGGTCAGAGGTCGACCCGGCCACTCATATGCATATCCTGAAGCGTGCAATGCGATCTAATGGGACCCCTAGGGGTGATATCATCCCCGCGTCCCAACTGCGTTCGTACGCTCCTCTCATTCCGTGCTTTGGGGCTAATGCAGACATGCACTTGACCAAATCAAATAGCCACAGTCTGTCCTCGTCCTTTTTTTTAAATCGCTTCTTCGATAAGGACTTTTTTTATACATTATCAGCATCGTGATTCCCGTGGGAGTACTAGCATAGCGTATTATGGTATACGTCGGAGTAAACAATTTGCTGAACTCATCCAATCCATGGACATCAACGACCCGCAGAGTTTGAATGTCTCGACATCAAATTGGTATTCCTACAGCTCTCTTGGGATGCCCTCCGATAATCGATCGCTTCAAGTTCGTCAAAATGTCATTCAAGAGCTTATGAAGCGAGAATTCAATCAGTCCAAGCTGATCATACGGGAAGAAAAGCTCAAGCAACGTTCCACTACCCCATCTTATATTTCTCAGGTCCTTCCGAGTGTTGTCCTCCAGATGGTCAACATACGTGCTCTGCAGTGCACTAAAGGCACCCAACTGTGGGACCCAGTGATGGAATGTTGGCGAACAAAGGTCAAGCGCTACATCGCGAAGAGAGTCAAAGCTGTACCTGCTGCTAGCCAACGTAGCTCCCCACCGGAAATTGATGTGGAGAGCGAGGACGACGATGAAGAGGATGCACCCCACCAAGTGGTCCCAACCGTGTCCATGTCGTTTGGTCGTGAGTGGTTCGGTCGCTACGACGTACAATGAGCGCTTACACGTCGGATTCCTGCCAGAATCGACAGGGCAGGTATTGGAGGAGCCTTCTAGCCTAACCGAAGAAAAGGGAGAGCAGTCTGTGCTCGCTCAACCAAGGCTAGATGGCGAGTTGTCCGATCTTACCGACCTGGATACCGATGTAGACCACTCTCACCGCACGATCTTGCACGCCCATTCAAAGCTTGTTAGCGATTTCTCTTCGCTTACCGACCAAGACACAGATGATTGTGGATATTCAAGTCAGACAACGGCGCATCCCCCTCCATCTGCCAGCATGTTACCGAGGTACATGACCTCCGAGACGATCTCTGGATCCAGTGACGTTGGATCAGAATACGGACCTCGTTCAAAGAGGAAACGCGGGGCGCCTAGCGAGGAACACAAACTTGCACGGTTTCTCAACCAACTCAATGGCGGTGTGGTGCAGCTAGCGCACGAATATGAACCCTGGAGTACTATCATTGATTTCGAAACTAGCCCCGATGCTAGACGTTGGTCCTCCGCATACGCGACCAAACCCATTCCTAATGCCCCCATCCTCCGCAAGCCGGATCTGATTCTAGTCGACACTGCTAGCCTCCGTGACCAAATTTCTTGGACCAACATCCTTGTTGTCATGGAGCTCACCGATAACGATCTCACCCCATCTTGGCCTATTGCAAAGACGCTTCACGAAAAGGCTTGGTTGATGATGCGCTCTCAGCCCTGGAGGCGCTACATCCTCTTGTTGTCCATGGCTCGTAGCCTCGTCCGAGTACAGTACTATGACC
>QFES01001713.1:0-14412 GCA_003316375.1 Tylopilus plumbeoviolaceoides
AACCACATCGTGAATGGTCATACCGCGATATACTCGCATTACCGGATCAAGAGCAGAAGCTCTGGCGAAATGCATGCAATGAGGAACTAGATATCCTCCGCCACCGGAAAGTATTTGAGTTAGTGGACCGACCCAAACATCGGAAAATAATAAAGAACTGATGGGTCTTTGATGTCAAGTCCGACGGACTCAAGCAAGCCCGCTTAGTAGCAAAGGGTTTCTCTCAGGTTGAAGGGGTGGACTTCGACCAAATATTTTCACCTGTCGTCCGATTCGAGACTGTCCAGCTCATGCTAGCACTGGCCGCACTCGAAGACTGGCACATATCCGGACTAGATGTCCGAAGTGCATACCTATACGGAAAGCTCGAAGAAGAAATATACATGGAGCAGCCGGAAGGATTCAAAATTCCCGGCCAGGAGAATAAAGTACTCCGCCTACTACGCGCCTTATACGGACTCAAACAGGCCGGACTCGCCTGGTGGCGCACTCTCAATGAGTCCATGATAGAATTAGGATTCGAGCATTTGAAATCCGATGCTGGAATCTTCCTATACCGCAAGAAGGGTACTACCACCATAGTCGCTATCGTCTACGTTGACGACGCCCTATTCTACGGACCATCCAAAAAGATCGTTGACGAGATCAAATCCGCTTTCATGCGGAAGTGGGAATGCCGGGACCTTGGGGTTCCGAAGGAGTTCCTCCGGATGCGGATCTGCCGCAAAGGTCGGAAAGTCTTAATTGACCAAACCGCATACCTGGAGAAGATCATCGACCGCTGCGATATGAAAAATGTGCGCACGGCTCATACCCCACTCCCTGAAGGCTACTATCCTCGACCGAACAGTGAGCCCGTTGACCCGACGCGGAGATCCCGCTTTCAGTCTGTCATAGGGTCACTCCTATACATCATGCTCGGAACAAGACCGGACATATCCTATGCCGTGACGATGCTTTCCCGTCATTGCGCAAACCCGTCGCAGGAACACCTGGACAAAGCGCTTCATATCCTCCGATACCTCATCGGAACGAAAAACTACGCGTTAGTCTACGACGGATCATCCGGACTTGGCATTACCGCTTGCACTGACTCCGATTGGGCATCCGATCCAGTAACCCGCCGGTCTCAGACCGGATATTATCTTAAATTGGCCAACGGAATATTCAGCTGGAGGTCACATGCCCAGCCTACAGTTGCCCTTTCATCCACGGAGGCGGAATACATGGCCCTGAGCGATTGCTCTAGACAGACCGTATGGATCCGCTCACTCCTAGAAGAACTCGGATATGACTTACGTCCGATTCCGATCGCTGGAGACAATCAAGGATCTATTTTCATGGCTTCAAATCCCGTGACGGAATCCCGATCTAAACATATTGATATCCGATTCCACTACGTCCGAGAGGTCGTAACATCCGAGAAAGTCACGATCGAATTTATCAACGGATCCGATAATCCGGCGGACATGTTCACTAAGAACCTAGGACGCACCAAGTTCGAAAAGTTCCGATCCCAACTCGGACTCGAGTTTTACTCAAATGGACAATTTTCCTAATCCCATTCCTATTCTGCTTGCGTGCTTACCGCGCACTTAGCGAGGGGGAGTGTCGAATAGATAAGTAGGGTACCTAGTACATACGCCCCTATTAGACTAGTAGTAGTACGAAGGACATCCGGACATAGTTCGTGCATGTCCACAGTCAGTCCGCTCCGGACATACATTGGTCCTGGTCCGTCCCTACTGGACACACACCGGACCTTATGTAATAAGACATGCATATACTGCAAGGTCTTCGCATACCCACTGGGGATCGCTTAGACGCTTAGGATACAGTATATATACCAGGGAACCCTCCCTGATGTAATGGAACAAGTTTCTTTGTCTACTCCCACATTCTGTGCTCGTCTCAACCACCCAGGTAAGTCTGGTGGGCTTCCCTCACACATACATGCTCTGCTTGACACAGAGTTCTGACTGTGAGTTCTCCGGAGTGAGTGGTGGTGTAAAACGCTGTGCTGAGGCATGCGAAGATGGCGACGTGTAGGGGGGAGGAATGCAAGAGTTGGTTTTTTATGACGGCTAGAGTGTTCGTGGTGTATGGCTCTCTGGGGGGGCGTTTGGAGTGGGGAGGGGCTAGAGATGATGCGGCTTTGAGCAGCGCTTCGACTTCAGTGTTGTTTAGGTGCCAGTCTAAGCCGTGCATGATGTGCCAAGCCCTGATGCCGTTGAGGTAATTGGAGACGGTACTGCTGGAATAGGAGCCTGCCAGGGTGGATAGGAAGGCGGAGATGATGGAGCTGTTGGCGGGAGCACGCTCATGCTCTGGGATTCCTTTCGAGTCGCAAAATATGTGGAAGGCGAGGTCGGAGGCCAGTTCCGTAGGTTTCTTTGGTGCTATCTGCCCAAGCATGAGATATGACGTGGTAGATGCGAGTTATGTTGTCTTTCAAAAGGAGGGCCTTATCGTCGTGGGGTGAACGGGGTTTGGTTGGGGTCCAGAGGAGGAGACGGTCTTTGGCTTTGCAGGTTGGTCGAAGGGAGGAGTGGTGGAGTGTTCGGAGCGAGGCAGAGGTGAGGGATATCGCTGGGTTCCGGTGCTTGGGGAGGGTGTGTTGGACCGTCGCCTGCGCCCCGATGGGGCATGGACTAGTAGGTGGTTGAGTGGTGAATGGTGGGGGTTGGGAGAGGTAGGGGTTTGGAAGAAGAAGATAAGGCGCTTGGGTATTCGAGTAGGAAGGATGTCTGGTGGCGAAAATAGAAGATGTGTTGGGGGAAGAACTCCTCGTGACGGGGGGTCGGCTGGGTTGGACTTGGACTCGCTTGGGATGTAGCGGGCGAGGACTTGGCATCCAGCGTTCTGTAAAAGAATGTGTATTCGCTTGAAGGCATCGTTGACGTGACGGTTTCGACTTCGGCTGTTCGACCAGGCCTCGATGACTCCAATGTTGTCCCTGAAAACTTGGAGATGAACTCCAGAGGCACTGGCTGCCAGGATGGCCCGGGCCACGGAGCTTTCGTCACTCCTCTCAGATCATACGAACCACTGGTAATGTACTTTGGAATGACTAACTCACCATCAACATTCCAACAGATGATGAATGACGTCTTTAACGACATGTACACGGTCGTCATCATCTTTATGGACGATTGCAATATCTTTACAAAGGGAAGACCAACGGAGGAGCATCGAAGAATCGTCAAAGAAGTTCTTCAACGCTTACGAGAAAACGACCTTTACGTTAAACCCGAAAAGTGCCACTTCGAGCAAAAAAAGGTAGACTTCCTCGGAATGGTTGTATCGAAAGAAGGCGTTGAAATGCAAAAATCAAAAGTGGCCGGAGTCCTCGATTGGCCAACACCGACTAGACTCAAACAAGTACAAGGCTTCCTTGGCCTTTGCAATTATTACCGACGTTTCATCGCTAATTTTGCTGACATCGCTAGACCCTTAAATGATCTCACCAAAAAGGATGCACCCTTTGAATGGGGGCCAAAACAAGAGCAAGCGTTCAATGATCTCAAAGAATGCTTCACTAAGGCACCTCTCCTCGTATACCCCGATCAAGAAAAAGAAATGCGAGTAGAAATGGATGCTAGCGATATTGCAACAGGGGGGGTCCTATCTGTAAAAGGAGAAGACGGTTTGTGGAGACCAACCGCATTCATCTCTCATTCCTTTGATAGTGCAGAACGGAACTATCCGATCTATGACAAAGAGCTCTTAGCGGTTATTCGCGCTCTCAAGGAATGGCGCCATTACCTTATTGGGAGAGAATCTTTCGAGATCTAGACAGATCATAAAAATCTGGAGTATTGGCAAAAGCCGCAGACCTTATCCCCTAGACAGGCACGATGGCACGCACTCCTTCAGGAGTTCAATTACACGATGTGCTATAAACCAGGAACGACAAACGGTAGAGCAGACACTTTATCAAGAAGACCGGATCACGGTGATGCGGTTACAGATCACAACACTAACATCACCATATTTCCAGAAATAGCAGAAACAAACAACATTTCCTTATCGTCTTCCTTTTACGATGAACTAATCTCTGAATCACAGAAAATCTCGGGGGACGTAGAAGGTTTCACCTTTAACGAAGAGGAAAAAATATTCAAAAATCATTCTGGAAAAACCTTCGTTCCTTTTTCTCTTCATACAAAACTCCTGAACATTTGTCATGACGCTCCTATTGCCGGCCATCCCGGTCAGGCACGCACTATTCATCTTCTTTCCCGATATTTTACGTGGCCCGGTATTACTAAAGATGCCAAACTTTACGTAGACTCCTGTCAGACGTGCGCCCTCACGAAGGGTAAGCAAAAGGCACCGCCGGGAAAACTTTTACCCCTTCCTATCCCTGAACACCCATGGGAAGATATCTCCGTTGACTTTATTACTGGACTTCCTCTTTCAACTTCATATGACTCAATTTGCGTTATAGTGGACAGATTCTCCAAAGAAGTAGTTTTCGTTCCATGCGTCAAAACCACATCCTCCAAGGACTTGGCTCGTATCTTCAGGGACAATGTTTGGTGTATTCACGGACTCCCTCATACCATAGTTTCAGATCGCGAACCTCAATTTGTTTCAGACTTCACTTCCGAACTCTGTAAACTCCTCGGGATCGAGCAACGACTCTCCACGGCATATCACCCTCAAACCGACAGACAAACCGAAAGGATCAATCGAGATCTCGAACAATATCTCCGTGCTTATGTGGCAAAGAAGCAGGAAACTTGGGCAGAATGGATCAAATTAGCCCAATTTCAGCATAACAATGCCCTCACCTCTGCCACCGGCACCATTCCTTTCGCTATCACCCGAAATTACCATCCCCGTTTAGGTTTTGAAGGAAATACCAAATCCGCCGCCGGAGAATTTGGCAAAGAAGCAGGAGAAGCTCACGTGGAAATTAAGGAAGCCCTCGAGGCGTCTCAAAAAAGAATGAAACGTTCCGCGGAGCAAAAGAGAAGCGAAGCACCGGATTACACGATCGGCGATCAGGTATGGCTATCCACAGAACATCTCAAACTCCCTTACACCACACGGAAATTAACCCAAAAATGGATCGGACCCTATACCATCACAAAGGTCTTACCAAACGCGGTTACTTTACGCCTTCCTAAATCCATTCACATTCACCCAACAATCAACGTTTCCCGTGTCAAACCTTATCGAGATGTTCTGGAAGGACAACCAACACTCCGCCCTGACCCAATTGTAATCACGGAAGAAGGATACGAGGAGTACGAAGTCGAAAAAATAGTGGCATCACGGATGAAGGGATGACAACTTCAATATCTCGTCCATTGGAAAGGCTGGGATGAAACGGATCGTACATGGGAACCATTAGCCAATCTAACCAACACGGATAAAGCAATTGCTGAATTCCACAAAAAGAATCCGTCTTCTCCCAGAAAGATCCGAGGAATTTCTACCTCCGACTTCACCGCCCTTTTCCATGACTCGGATTACTCAATAGACACCGCCGCGGCAACACGCTTCCATGCCACAAGGTTAGATTTCGAAGGAAGTATATAACCCATCCTCCCCCTCGACCTCTCACCATCCTTCCGCCATGTCCGTCATCTTTTTCTTTATCTGCGCCACCATCGCTTTCCTCACTTTTCTCCTTTATGTCATCTCCCATGCCACTCTCGACCACGCATCCTCTGTCGTCCAGGAAGCAGCCCGACAAAACACGCCCATCGTCGTCTCTTTATCACTTGGTCCCTTCCACGTCTTTACCTTCTCCACAATAGTATCTGCTGAATGGAATGCCATCGGAGTCCAGCAACGGTGGGGTAAACTGATAAAGCGTCCACAGGCAGAATGGGAGAATGACCAATGGAATATCAATGCCGACGTGCCGGCGAACGGTCAAAATCAGGGACAATGGGGGAACTAGTAAGCCGAGTTGCCTTTAACGGCGATCCATACCCGGCAACAGATTGGATAGGCTTATCGGGTCTCGTCGGGACGACTCGATCTAGGAAGGGGGTAGTGTTACGATTTTGTTACGATTTCATCTTTTCTGATTTTCTGATCATCCTCATTGGCTAACATATCGTATGATCTTCCTTCTCTTTTCCATTGGTTTGTTGTATGACTCCACTTTCCTACTCGTACAGCCTCGACTGCACATACCTATACACGCAGCATTGCACGTCTCAGTTAGGTAGTTCATAGCTCGGTCTGTGCGCAGCCCTCTCTAGTATTTAAACCCATGTAAAGTACCTACTACGACGACAGTCTTATCCATTTGTTCAATCCTCGTCTTAGACTTGGGTGCGAATTAAGGGTACTGCTCCCTATCCTCATCTACTCGCTTCGGACTTGACGATTAGTCTTGAAGCTTCGAACACTGGTTATTTGTTGTCTTGCCCTCGAGCATTACAACTCTAAGTCTAGGTCATTACAGTCATCCACCCATCTCGCAATGGGTCCGATTCCTGCATATCTTAGGATGTCGGCTCTGGCTTTGCCGACTAAGCCATAAATACCCCCCAAGGGTGCAAACCCGAAGCAGAAGGAGGTGTCAATTGCGAATTTGTCATCGCCAAGACAAACTACTAGGGAGGACCATTGGGAGGGGTGAGAAGGGATGGTTCGATAGGCTTCAGCGACGTCCCTGACTGCAGCTTTAGAGCCTGAAGGGAGTCGTGAGATGAGAAGCGAAACAATGTGAAAAGTGCTAAAATGCACTGGGAATAAAGAGGGATCTACTCTATCGTTGACTGCTGTATGATGGTCCGAGGGTTTGTATGGGTAGGATAAGTTTTGGACTAAGCGAAACTTGCCCGGCTTGCCCGGTTTAGGCACGAGAGACATTGGGGCTGTCTGAAAGGGTCCAAGCACTGTCTCGACGGAATGTCTATCATATGGACCTATGTATCGACCTTTGGTCATTTCTTTGTTCACTATTTCACTGAAGACGTCACCGTATTCCACTATAGAAGTGTTATTAGGCGGCGTGAAGGATGAGGGGGGGCTGGTGATGCCGACGGAGAATCCGAAGCGTAGCCCGGAGGGTATGGATGGGTATCTGGTAGTCAGACCTGAGGTGGAGAGCCAGCGCTCCCAGGCGTCGGGGTCGTAGGGGGTCAATGCCCTAAGCCTTCTGTGCCAATCAGTAAAACCCGGAATTCAGCTTAGTGGTGAGGTATACTAGCGCATAGTGCTCATAGTGCTCATAGTGCTTGACAGTACTGGACAGCTACTCCAGGTTTTGCTGATGTGCTCTAGGGCACGCTTGAGCGCCGTGGCTGGTGTCTCCACATCCAGAGCACTCATGCAGGGTGGAGGAGTGTTTGGTGGTGCACCCGAAGGGTCGCTGCCACTTGGTGCAAACTGCTCGGC
The DNA here is from genome assembly GCA_003316375.1 of Tylopilus plumbeoviolaceoides. Classification (NCBI taxonomy): domain Eukaryota; kingdom Fungi; phylum Basidiomycota; class Agaricomycetes; order Boletales; family Boletaceae; genus Tylopilus; species Tylopilus plumbeoviolaceoides. Next base: position 7,369 of record QFES01001713.1, read on the forward strand.
TGTTGGGGTTAATGAGGTTACCCTCGTGGTCTTTTGAGCAGTGAGCAGGGGAACCATCCCAGAGCGTATCCTTAAGGCAGTTACGCACGTCATGCGGGAACCGCCCTAAGCATTTGGGGCATGAGGATTTGCTGCTTTTGGCTTTAGGCCCTCCCGGCGACCTTGATTTAGGTGAAGGCGAGCGCGAAGTGGGTGAGGTGGATACCTTGCGCTGCCGGTGAGGGGGAGGGGAACGAGGTCGCGCCCAGTGTGTTTGGGCGGGACCTGGAGAAGCTGAACGCCAACTGCCGCCATGCCTGCGCTGCTGTCGGTTGTTGGATTTGGCATGCCCGCGGTCGACTGGGCGAGAGTAACCTGAGGTGGGATCATACCGCTGGACGAGCTCGAGCATCTGTGGTGATGCCGGCGATGATGGGGAAGTGCCAGCACAATTGTGCACGTGGTGAGGGCGTGGTGCGATTGTGTGTGATGCGGATGCACGGGCGCGAGTGCACAACCGTGCAATTGCACGAGTAGGGGGGTGTAAGGACACGGTGGCACCGTGGCGCGATTGTGTATGGGTCAGGGGAGCACAGTTGCACGGCAGTGCGATTGCGCATGACCAGGTTGGGGCACGAAGCAAGAGAGAGGAACTTAGGGGGGGGACACGGGAAGACGAGAAAGAGGGGGAAAAGGAGTTAGCGGGTGGTAGGGACGAGTTGCGAGCATCAGCAAATCACTGATTTAGGGACAAGGGCTCACAGCCACTCACCATGTTATAGCATTATTACAGCGTGACATAGTCACTACATTACGACAGGCAAGTGGTGTGACACCAATACATCGTGGCACACTTACCTCATAACAAACACACATATAGTAATACACTCACACAGTCCTTACTGGACCCTACAGTTATTGCACGCTCCACATTAATGGAGTAGCACAGCTTCACTGATACCTGCAGCGTGCCACAACTCCACTACTGTATAGCCACACAGCCACCATACACAACTTACAGTGTTTCGGGTGCATACAGCTGTCGACAACTCCTCACAGGAGCCAGTGTCTCGAGCACACTGCCACAGCTACCAACAGTTCCTCACAAGGGGCACATTTTTGAGCTGGGCACACAACTGACTGTAAGACTGTAGACACGACTCAATATACATGGTAGATAGCGTACTAGTACTACAACTACTCTGTACCGTGATAAAGAACTTGAGGAGGATGCGAGAAAGTGCTTCAGGTGGCGAATTTATCGGCTCAGTTCGTCAAGGTACCCAGTGGGACGATCACGAGGTAAGGTCCACGCTATTTCTTCACTTCGATCAGGAGCGTGACAAGGGAGGCCGTCTGGATTGTCTTCTCGAGACCCAAAAGTGAGAGGTGAGCACGCGCGCATATCATCTAAAGAAAAAAAGCTCGCTATTTCGTCTGCTAAGACACCATTGAGCTTGTTGCATAAGCTCACCATCCACTGCAGCTTCGTTCGTCGGGCCACCTTCTGATCCAAACTCCAGGCCGCCGTGCTTGTTCTGTTGTGCCCTGACAGCTTGCGTGAGGGAATCAGCATAGGCGTCGATTTGTCGAAGGAGATGGGTGATACGTGTGTCCTTGGCGGTATCGATAAGTTTCATGTATGCCTCTTCATCGTCAGTCTTGAGTGCCTTCAAATGTTCCTTGGAGATACGTTCGATACGTTTCTGCTCCTCCTTTTTGGTGTATCCATGGAAGCTGACGACGGCTCTTCCGAGACGCGTGACGCGATCTTGAGCTTGTCAGCATGTAATGATGACCTCTCTACCATGTGTACATATGACACCGAGTCGCTCGACATGCTTGTGCTTTGCTCGCCTGTCGCCGCTCTGCTTGCTCTGTCATGCGTGCATCGCGCAGCGTGGGCTGGCGCACGCGGCAGAAGTCGGCTCGGTTGAGTGGAAGGAGATTGCCTTGGATAAGGCGCTCGGCGACGAGAGCACGCATAGAGCGTTGTTTCTCGAGAAGGTGCAAAGACTTGAGCTCGATCATGGCGCGGAACGTTCCGTGTGCATTAGGCCATCAGCAAACCACAATGGTCTGTAGAGTGCTGGACAGGACTGTATAGTTTCATAGCTCTCCAGCTAGGTCCAGGCTGGACAGTGCTATGGAGTGCTGGCCAGCAACCCAGTTGCTATGGGTTGCTATGGACTACTATGGCTTTATGACTCTATGGAGCTGGAGAACTATGGGTTGCTATGGGTTGCTATGGAACCTTGTAACTCTATAGGGATATATGAATGTCTATAGGCATAGAACATTCCTATGGATATTCATCAATAGGATTCACAATTAAAATTCATAACACAAATTGATTAAAATGTATGCTAAATACAAGTTCTCTATTATACTGTAAGCTAACTGTTAACTACTGTGATCAAGAACTTACCATCCTAGTCTGCAAAGATAACACATATTCAGCAACCATTCAGTATTAGAGTTAATAAACTTACCAAGACCAACTTTATTGCATAGTCTGTAGAAACAACACATATTCAGCAACCAATTGGTGTTAAAGTCAATGAACTTACCAAGACAAATATTGCATAGTCTAAAAAGAGCACAGTATCTATGAAAATACAACAAAAAAGGACCAAGTTAGTAAGTAACAGTAAGCCACATTGGCATGAGTCACACTTACTTTGTGATAAGGTAAAGTAATGAGTGATGATGAAAGGTGATGAATGATGATAAGTGGTGAGTGGTGAGTGGTGGGTGAATAAAAAGAGATGGTAATGGTAGAGGAAAGAAAGAGTGTGGGAAATAAAATTGAAGAATGCTGGGTTTAAATACCTGGAGGGGACTGACTTTGAATTTCAAGTTGATGTAAGCAACAAAAATCATGTGATCAACACACAACACAAATTAGGCAAATGATATAAGCAACACAACACAAATTTTGCTAAGTCCTTCTGCTACATTGCTTTATATATTTTGCTACACTTTGTTGCTATACACTGCTCACTACACTTTGAAACATGACCAGGCACACAGTTGTTACTAATTCTAATTCTGATTCTAATTCTAATCCCAACTGATACTAGTCCTGATTCTCATTATCACTAATTCTAATTTTTTTTGTCATGAATCCTTATTCTTATCCACATTCTTTTTGTCACCAATCCTTATCCTTATCCTAATCTTTTTGTCACCAATCCTTATTCATATCCTAATCTTTTTGTCACCAATCCTTATCCTTATCCTCATTCTTTTTGTTACCAATCCTTATTCTTATTCTAATCTTTTTGTCACCAATTCTCATCCTTATCCTAATCATTTTGTCAACAATTCTCATTCTAATCTTTTTGTCATCAATGCTTATGCTTATGTTTATGCTTGTTCTTATTCTTATTCTAATAGGATTAATAATGACAAGAATCAGATTAGGATTAGGATTAACAATAAGAATTAGTATTAGTATTAGCAATGATTAGAATAGCAATTGATTTAGAATTAGTGATTATAATGATTATGGTTAGACTTGATTAGGAATATTGGTAAAGATTAGGAATATTGGCAAAGCATTGGTTAGCTTGGGTTAGACATTGCTATAAAGCTATGGAACTATGGATTGCTATGAAAGTTATGTGCTTGGGTGCTATAGAGCTATAGAGCTAGGAAACTATGAGTTGCTATAGATTGCTATGGACTATTCCCAATTTAGGTTGTTGACACTGCCACATTGCTGTGAAGCTATGGTGCTGTGAGCTACTTTGGGTTGCTATGGGTTGCTATGGTTGTGAATCAGGGTTTTGTGATTTGCTGATGTAGGAAACAAACAGATGGGCCCGCCAGAGGGTTGCAGAAAGCATGGACTTACATGGGCGGGCCTGTTGCATTACTAGGAAACAAACAGATGGGCCCACCAGAGGGTTGCAGAAAGCATGGACTTACATGGGTGGGCCTGTTGCATTACTGGGAAACAAACAGATGGGCCCGCCAGAGGGTTGCAGAAAGTATAGACTTACATGGGTGGGCCTGTTGCATTACTGGGAAACAAACAGATGGGCCCGCCGGAGGGTTGCGGAAAGTGTGGACTTACATGGGCGGGCCTGTTGCATTACTAGGAAACAAACACATGGGCCTGCCAGAGGGTTGCAGAAAGTGTGGGCTTACATGGGTGGGCCTGTTGCATTACTGGGAAACAAACGGATGGGCCTGCCAGAGGGTTGCGGAAAGTATGGACTTACATGGGCAGGCCTATTGCATTACTAGGAGACCAACAGATGGGCCCACCAGAGGGTTGCGGAAAGCATGGACTTACATGGGTGGGCCTGTTGCATTACTGGGAAACCAACAGATGGGCCCGCCAGAGGGTTGCGGAAAGTATGGACTGACATGGGCGGGCCTGTTGCATTACTGGGAAACAAACAGATGTGCCCGCCAGAGGGTTGCAGAAAGTATGGACTGACATGGGCGGGCCTGTTGCATTACTGGGAAACCAACAGATGGGCCCGCCAGAGGGTTGCGGAAAGCGTGGACTTACATGGGTGGGCCTATTGCATTACTGGGAAACAAACAGATGGGCCCGCCAGAGGGTTGCAGAAAGTATGGATTTACATGGGTGCCAGTCTGGGCGGGCCTGTTGCATTACCAGGAACAAATATATAGGCCCTACTAGGCTAGATGTTGTTAATAGGACATTGTATATAATAAATCATTAGTATGTAAATCCAACCCGCAAGTGCTTGTTCATCCATGTACATCAGTCAGAACACTTTGCCATACAAGCAGATCACTCCGCTTTACATGTTTTCCACCCACAGCAATATACCCTACCTCCTAGATGATATTAACAGGACATTGCGCATAACAAATGAATTGTGCATAACTCCGACCCGCCAGTACTTGTCAAGCAATGTACATAGGTCGGACTACCTTGCCACAGAAGTGGATCAGTCCGCTTTACATGCTTTCCACCCACAATAATATATCTCACCCCCTAGATGTTATTAATGGACATTAAGTATAGCAAATGAACTGTGTGTGAATCCGACCCGCCAGTGCTTGTTCAGGCATGTATGTAGGTTGGGCTACCTGATCCCGCAGGTGGATGAGTCCGCTTTACAAGTGTACCACTCACGACAATGTACATATCCTACCTCCTAGATAATGTTTATCATGACATTGCACATAACAAATGAAATATATGTAGATCCGACCCGCCAGTGCTCATTTAGCTATGTACATAGGTCGGACTACCTTGCTGCACAAGCGGATCAGTCCGCTTTACAAGTGTACCACCCATAACAATATATCCTACCTGCTAGATAATGTTTGTGAGACATTGCACATAACAAATGAACTGTATGTATATCCGACCCACCAGTGCTTGTTCAGCCATGTACATAGGTCGGGCTACCTTTCCACACAAGCAGATCAGTCCGCTTTACATGCTTTCCACCCACAACAATATATCCTACCCCCTAGATGTTGTTAACAGGACACTACACACAACAAATGAGCTGTGTGTAGATCCGACCTGCCAGAGCTTGTTCAGCCATGTACATATGTAGGGATAGCTTGCTACACAAGCGGATCAGTCCGCTTTACATGTTTTCCACCCGCAACAATATATCCTACCTCCTAGATGACATTGTGCATTACAAATGATCTGTATGTATATCTGACCTGCCAGTGCTTGTTCAGCCATCTGCATATGTCGGACTACCTTGCCACACAAGTGGATCAGTCCGCTTTACAAGTGTACCACCCATGACAATATATCCTACCTCATAGATAATATTTGTGAGACATTGTGCATAACAAATGAACTGTATGTAAATCCGACCTGCCATTGCTTGTTCAGCCATGTACAGAGGTCGGAATACCTTGCTACACAAGCGGATCAGTCTGCTTTACATGTTTTCCACCCACAACAATATATCCTACCTCCTAGATAATGTTTGAGACATTGCACATAACAAATGAACTGTATGTAAATCCGACCCGCCAGTGCTTGTTCAGCCATGTACAGAGGTCGGACCACCTTGCCACACAATTGGATCAGTCCGCTTTGCATGTTTTCCACTAACAACAATATATCCTACCTCCTAGATAATGTTTGAGACATTGTGCATAACAAATGAGCTGTATGTAGATCCGACCCGCCAGTGCTTGTTCAGCCATGTACAGAGGTCGGACCACCTTACCACACAAGCGGATCAGTCCGCTTTGCATGTTTTCCACTCACAACAATATATCCTACCTCCTAGATAATGTTTGAGACATTGCGCATAACAAATGAGCTGTATGTAGATCCGACCCGCCAGTGCTTGTTCAGCCATGTACAGAGGTCGGAATACCTTGCTACACAAGCGGATCAGTCCGCTTTACATGGCTTCTACTCACAACAATATATCCTACCTCCTAGATAATGTTTGAGACATTGTGCATAACAAATGAGCTGTATGTAGATCCAACCCGCCAGTGCTTATTCAGCCATGTACAGAGGTCGGACCACCTTGCTACACAAGCGGATCAATCCGCTTTACATGTTTTCCACTCAAAAAAATATATCCCACCTCCTAGATAATGTTTGAGACATTGCGCATAACAAATGAGCTGTATGTAAATCCGACCCGCCAGTGCTTATTCAGCCATGTACAGAGGTCGGACCACCTTACCACACAAGCGGATCAGTCCGCTTTGCATGTTTTCCACTCACAACAATATATCCTACCTCCTAGATAATGTTTGAGACATTGTGCATAACAAATGAACCATATGTAGATCCGACCCACCAGTGCTTGTCCAGCCATGTACAGAGGTTGGACCACCTTGCTACACAAGTGGATCAGTCCGCTTTACATGTTATCCACCCACAATAATATATCCTACCTCCTAGATAATGTTTGAGACATTGCGCATAACAAATGAATGGTATGTAGATCCGACCCGCCAGTGCTTGTTCAGCTGTGTCCATATGTCGGAATACCTTGCTACACAAGCAGATCAGTCCGCTTTGCATGTTTTCCACTCACAACAATATATCCTACCTCCTAGATAATGTTTGAGACATTGCGC
>QFES01001726.1:0-29837 GCA_003316375.1 Tylopilus plumbeoviolaceoides
TGAGTCATCGCTGTTCAAATGGTTATCTTCGTCGAAAAGAAGGTACAAATACTAAGACGTGTGATCAAGGTCAACTCTAAATTCTCTGGAGTAAAGGGGAAAAGTACCTTCAGTGTTTCTGAAAGTGCGAATGATTCCATCCGGTCGTCCCTCGCGTTGGTGCGTAAATCTTTGATTCCTGTGAGTCCACAGTCTACCTTGGCTCTAATGACGAGGTCCGTCAAAACGCGCTCTCCAACATCCAAATAATAGGTGTCTCGGGTGGCCTAACTGATGTGTCAGCAAAGCGGATTAGATCATTGCCACCGCTACGTACTCGATAGAGATACCAGGTGGACTCAATAAATTCAGGGCGAAGAGGGTATTGAAAGGATGTCGCCTGCATAACATGTGCATCCCACACCTCGGGCAACCCTGAATGCCGTCTCCATATGTTCCAATCTATGTATAGTTGGAATGCGACCAATCATTGCAACGTCACGCAGCGACTCACAAATGAGATGCGATTTGATGGCGTTAGAAACATCCCCACCGAGAACTTGTAAACCCGGCCAGAAGGCAGAGAGTGAATCAATCGTCGAATACACCTGGTCTCCGGTATGTGGGTTGACAATACGGTACTAGAACTAGTCAACGGTGGGTAACGGAAAGAAGCAGAAACATAGTCTCACTGAGTGACCATCAGGGGAACGGACATGTCGCATGACCGCTGCGTACCCTTCCTGCCAGACATCGAGGAATTCGACTTCCCCTGCGACATGATAATAAGGAGACAGCCAAGCACCGTAAACAACATTGTAGATAGCCTACCACTCAAGATGTACCATTTCAGTGCGTATTCATAGAAAGAGTCTATGCCGGCGCCAATACCTGTGATCTCTGGAGGTAACCACAACTAGGCAAAGACTTAGTGCCTGTGAAGGAAAAAGGAGGGAAAAGGTTGACACCGACCCCGGTCCAGATATTGATAGTGTTGGCTACCAAGCCAAGGTTTGACTTACGGTTCCATAGCGCAAAGAACGCTTTGTAAGCTGCTTTCTCGAAGCGCTCGTCGCCAGTAAGTCTACTCAAAGTAGCAAATTCTAGTATCAAAGAACCAGCCCCAGCGGTACCTAAACCGAGTGAGATAACGACATCGAGACACAGAAATAACTGACATGTATCCAGAGATTCCCCTCTCTGAACGCCATGGCGAAGATTTAGCTGAAAAGATGTGAGCCTGAGGTTTGATCATTGTATATGGCACCTACTCTGGCATACGGAATTCCGGTCGGAGTTGCGAATGCAGGTAACAGTCGCTTACCGAGGTCGTAAGCCATGTTTAGAAGTTGCCCTCGATACCACGGAAGGTAAAATCGCTGGTCTGGCTGGCTGGCAAACAAATGTCCAGACAGAAGGCCACCGAGGACACGAATCGTGGTTTCAAACACTTGAGGTTTCGTGTTCACGTCGAAAGACACCCAGTGAATGACATTTTTAACCGCCTCTTGGAAACCTGGTGGATCATCAAGCACAACCAAGGTATCCAGTACATCGATCAGTGTCAATGAGAAGTTTCCGGAGACGTCGTTGATCGCTATGTTCGCTCTAAGTTGTTGTTAGAGTAGGTGTCCCCACAAAATAGATGGACTTACGGGTTTTCCCAGTCTGGGCCTCTCCCTGTACAGGATAGTGGTGATAGCTTTGGACAGTCAATATGGTGCAGTTGACACGTCAACGGAACCAGGTCACCTCATCGAGCGGGAACGCTGTGGACTCGTTAGGAGGGGTCGTGGATGAATAATGGGTGAGAACGGACCCCTCGACATATAGTTGTCAAAGCCATGATACCATAGGTCACGGGTGACATTTCTACACGGTGTTCAACATGCGTTTCCGACAAAACGAAATAGGTACCGGAATGACTGCTTCCGCTGGATTGTCCAAGCACTTGTTCCAGCAGTGAATGCTTGAGTAAGGATGGGATTTTCAAGAACTGTCAAGAGATATATTGCGAGTGAGAAGGGCCATTGTTTTGGCCATTTCATGACGCGGAAGAGGTTCGAGTGTAAATGTGACGCGACGTGGCGCTTTGACCAGAGTACGGTCCGAGTGTCACGTGCCCAGTAATATGAAGCGATCGCATCGTCTCCATTTCGTCTTTCTAGACGCTCATCAATATGACCAAGGTCATCAATGTCTCCAACAAACTCGGAGACTTCATGTTGAAAGGATGGGTATGTGTTGTCTAAGAGAGATGTTCCTCTCATGAAAATGACATCCTAGACGCTCACCGACTGCCCTTGTCCTGCACCCTCTTGCAAAGGAGTACCGCTATTGAGATCGCCAGATGGCCAACAACCCGTCGTCCACTACTGTGCCAACTGCGATGGACCCCAAAAATGTGAGCCAGATGCTTGTTATGGTGTTAATAGAGGCATTACCCATGCAATGAAGCTCAGTGGTCGGGGAGTGAAGGAGTCGAGTCTCAGTCGTCATCAACCGTTCCCTCTACATCGCCTCGTTCACGGCCATCAACACCCCCAACGGACCCCTCCAGCGCGTTGAGCTCGCCTACCTTCGCTCCTCCGGTCGAGACAATGGACATGATCCGACGTCGCCAGCAATCAGAGCAGGCGTCGACCGAGATCGGGATGCGTTTACTAAAGGGATGGGCAATGCTAGCTGAAGAGTGTCCCAATACCCGATGCTATGGAGTCCCACTTGTCAGGCCACCAAAGTCAGGCATTGACAAAGATCCTCGCAAGGTCTGTAATAATCTCGCAAGCTGGTAATTGCACATAACGCCCTCCTGGCAGGAATGTGTCATATGCGGGACCATATACATCATCGAGGACTCTGAAGGATGGCAGCGTCTAGTACCCATATCGGCAGGTGTCTCGGCCGCTGAATACGGGCTTAGTGGGGCTTCACAGCAGCCAGGGCCATCCGACAAAAGCAGGATCATTTCCCGTCACAGTCCACAGCCAATTCAGCTTCCCACACTCGATCCTCCTCTTGAGACGCCCAGGGTAATTCATATAATATAATCTTAGGGAATCTCTCTTTGACGCTGCAATCAGCTAGCCATGGATCTTCCTTACCGGGCGAGTACACAGCTGGCGAGTATCCACAACATATTTTCAAAAATAATTACTTATCGTGGTGGACAGATCACCGCTGTCCCGGCAGCTTCCGCGCCTGTTGATGCATCTCTTCAGGCACTAGAGTTGGCCCTCGGAACGCTGTCCGAGAGACTTGCAATAACGTGCACAAGCCCCAGTCTCATGGATCCGTCGAGTGTAGCAGCGACTGCGGAAGCGATCGGTAAAGTCGCTCATGCTCTTGGACAGGTGAAGCAGCTACAGTATCAAAGCAGCACTTTGAGCGGCTTGATGTCATAGCAGGACCGTGACTTTGTGGCTGGTGGCGTGACCGTGATGCGGCTGGTGGACATGAGTGTGGGGTCAATCTTGCGCTCGGCATTTGTTATATGATAAGGATTCCAGAAAATAGCAGATCGATATGGTGCTGTGGGGGGTTTTCCTGGCGCGATGGAGATGGTACAGCAGCGGAGGACTCGGACTTGGTTTAGTACGAGAGTGCGACTACAGGAGCATCCTCGACGATGCTGTGTTCATTAATCCCGAGGAATCGCTGATCATTGGTCACCCACGGCCACAAGGCTGCCTCATGCTCAGCGCCCATAAATTCTTGAATCAGGTTGTTAGCACGCAACAAGCTTCACCTGCATCTTGAGGATGCCCTTCAACATGTTCAAGGCACTCTCTGGTTCCCGCAATCGCGCCCACCGTGGTGATCCCACAATCTATGACGATTATCCCCAAGGTTATCCGCCGGCGGAGGAGTTTCAGCAAGAGCCTGTGGTACGATCGCAACCGCGAGGTGTCTTGAGAAGATCAAGCATGAAGGTGAGCGTGTCCAGTACTATATCCAGAACTCTTCTCTGACCTACTGGCTCGTAGAGAAGAGAACCCGTAAGCAACCGCATGGATCGTGACGTCGCTCAGCGTCATTCACGAGTTTGGTTAACCAGCTTTTCACCCCACTGCCGTCACGTACTCCAACTGACGCAGACGAACTGAATGAAAGCTTCATCCAAGTCGACAGTCCAGACGCAGTGTTGGGAGGTGCTCTTAATGCCCGGCCTGGCAAGTTAGACTCAATTTTGCCTCCTCTCGAAAGCCCTTTTTCGGAGACGTTATCCGAGCGTGAACACCGCGAGCTTACAGGAAGGCTGCATGATGGTCCAAGATTTTTGGATCACCCTCCACCACTGCAGCACGCCGGCTCGTTCTACAATGGTCGCATAGACCGGGTCAACTCGGGTGACCCCACTGGCATCGTCGTGACTCCTCCAAGCAGGTCGTCTGCATCGGAGGGCGATCACGCTTTTGAAGCCTTGCGTACTCCGTCTTCGATGTATCCGAATGAGAGGGTGGTTCGTACAGCATTTCAATCGTAGACTAAGCTGTTGAGTAATGCCTTATAGATTCCACCCCTCCCACGTAACTACTCTGGGAGCCATCTGCCAGGTTCGGGATCACCAACCGACATCTATGGCAGTCACGCCTATGAGATTGTGCGTGATAATAGCCGCTACCCCTCTCCTAACACCTGACATTTTTTAAAAGGCCCCTTCACACCATAATCGACAATCTTATCTTGATAGATACGGTCGTCCTGGTGGCTACGATAAAGACAGTCCGATATACTATGTCATCCCTGGTGGGATGAATGTGATATTTCAGGATGAACATGGAAACGAGATAACCAGGTAACGCTCACCTTTTGCATGCGCCCAGTATTATGACCTTGGCTCTTTTTCAGAGTCGGGGACTTCAGCGGAAGGTCCCGGTCATTACGTCCAGGCCCATTCGTGGTCCAGGACGAGCATGGGAGAGAATTGTATAGGTGAGGTCGAGACGTTTCATGCGTCGTTACTATCTCAGATATCTGGGCAGGTATGACAATTACGACAGAGGGTCCCACCAGGGGTACAGTGATCCTCAGATCGTTCGAATTGATACTGACCCCCCTCATCACAGGTGAGAAATCCACATACTATTACTCTTTGACTTGTATCTGAGAGTGCTCTCAGAAGATACGGATCTCACGATCACCGCTCTGATCCCTCGTATAGGCGGGGGTATAGCCGTTTCCCAGATTACCGCGACTACAGAGAAAGAGACTGGCGTGATCACCGAGATCACCGATACAGAGGTTATGCTGACTATCCAGACTATAATAAAGGCCACAGTGATTATGGCCCGTACGGAGATCACGGAGGTCGTAGGGATCACGGAGGACACAGGAACTATGACGGATACAGAGAACACGGAGACTATAGGCACCACGGGAGGCCGGACGCGGAGGAATACGTCCCAGGCAGAGTGTCTTCTCGAGCGTCGCACAGGTCATACAGCCACACTGGTCAATTGGCTCTGGAGAGACCACCTCCGAGTCAGCAGTACGCCGAGTAAGTCGATGGTCTTTCACCATTGTATTATACGAACTCAATTTATGCGAAGCCCCATTTCCGACGACAGACGATCGGGTTACGCAGCATCCCATACCTCCATGCGGCTCCCAGGAGATGAAGCTGACATTAGCAACGGGTTGGAAGCACTCCGCCTTTAAAGGTGTCATCTCTCCAGTATTCAATACGAGATAGCTATGTTTGTCATGCTCGTTTTCAGGATGTATTGTATGTAATATAACATGTCGGTTGTCGTAGAAAAAGACTGGCTGGTGGAAGGCCGAGTCGCTAGGTCAATGCTCAACGTTCAGCGCCGACCCTTGTCCCGTAACCGATTCCCTGCTCCTGCTACAGACGCGATCTCTTCCCGACTAAGCTTGAGGGTGCCTCCAACAAAATTTCCGACGCCCATTTCTAACCCTCTGGCCCTCTTTCTCTTTGGCGCAGAGGATAGGTTTGAATCATAGAGTCGCTTAAGAGAGGGGTGACAATTGCCTAAGTTTTTAGCCTGTGACAAGATCAGTAGAACGTCGGGTGCAACTGTGCGAACAGTACCTCCTCAAGGGCTTTTTGCCCTTGCTCCTTTTGTTTCCGAATCAAGCCCTCTCGTACGCGCTTTGCGGCTTTATAGCGATGCTCTTGACGGAATATGCTTTCGCCATTTCCCAGTTTGGCCTCCCCTGCCAGCTCTAGAACACGGCCCGCTAATGCGCGCCCCTTTTGAGCATGACTGAGATCAAGTTCCGGGTTGAGGGATCCTGAGAGTAGTTTTGTATGCACTAAACGATGGAGAAGGGCGTCGTTCTGGGTATTCGTGCTTGCCATCGAGTCAGAACCTTCAAATGAACACACCGTGGTAGAGAGCGCGTACCGTTCATCATCTGACTCCTCATCAGCTATCTTTTCCTTGGATATGGATGATGCGGTGATGTTGGACACCTTGGAAGACTAGCGAAAAATAGTGAGAACGACCGAAGCAGACGGGAACTGGTGTACCATGAATGATCGCCTGAGTTCCTTGGCTGAAGGACCAGCTTCAGGTCGTTTTCGCGTGGATTCGAGGAACACCGTGACGTTTGGTTTGCGCGACGAGGTCATCGTGAGTGCGTCTGACTCGCTCTGTTGTTCCAGGCCTGCAGAAATCTCAGTTCTCTGGGACCTTGGATGTTGGATGACACGGACCCTCGTGCTCGCTGGCTGAAGCAGTCTCGAGAGTGCCCCTGTTGGGCGACGAGTCGAAACCTGTCCATTCTTCCTCAGACGCTGAATCTGATTCGTCCGAGTCCTTGGCTTCGTGCTTTGGTGCGGTGGGAGCATTGAACGCACCCAGAAATTGTTGGCCATGAGCGTTCAGTATGCCGAGTAGTCGCTTCCTTTCCTTGTCTGTTGTCATAGCCAGGACCGGATGATTGGACTTCGCGTAAACATGTTTGGGTCGGAGCGCGTGTCGTCATCCTTGAACTCACACTGCCATGTCGTCGAGGCACCGCAAGACCACAGAACAGAAACTACCGATAGAATTACCCGAAGAAGAGAAATGGCGGTTGGTGCGGGAGAGCGGTTTGCTTGAAAGGGTCAAGGATTCGAACAAAACACCACCAACAGCCTTGTCCGCATCCACGCGCCCGGACATGGACTCGGAGGAGCAAGACGGTCCATCCCCACTCTTCGAAGACATCTTCAACGCACTCTTGATCATAATACCGCACGCCTTCTTCCTCGTCATGATGGACATGTAAGTGCAGACATGCACGACTTCACTGGCATTGACGCGTGCACACGATAAGTCTGGTTCACCGCCAGTACGCGAAACAGCCGTCTTTCCGTGATATCGTGGACAAGCTCGTGAACACACTTCCAAGTACGTTTCATAACTTGGAATCATGGTATCGAACTCACTCGACCATCACAAGTCATGGCACTCTTCATGTTCTACAGTAGGTTCATTGGCTGCAACTTTGCCAGGCTTATGCTTATGACAACGAAATAGCTAATCGGTACAGGAAACATAGGATGACTCAGCTTGGGCTGTTTCTACTGTCCCTTGGTGTTGCCCCACGTATGATATGGCTTGTCAACCGTGGATCCTGGTTAAAGAATATGGCCCAGGTGCGCAACATCCCACTTGGTATTGGCAATAAATTTCATGTCAATGTACCGTCAGTGCCCCCAATTCGCGACCATTTGGCTGTACACAGTCATCCAGCTTGACCTGCCATTTGCACTCCTCAGCCTTGCCCTCATACTGGGTTGGGCATGGTGGGCAGGCATGAAGTTATTGCTTTGACTATCACGTTACGCTTTGATTTTGCTAATAAGTGAGGCGTGGATTCCCATACAAAACTACATATCGAGAGATACATTGTATGCCATTGACCTATGCACCCGTGTGGTAGAGTGAACGGTAACATGCTCACGTCACTGGAGGCAGAGATCGAGGCACTGCCATAGATACAAGAGATTCTGGCAACGGCTACATCATTATTTGCTCGACGATACGCCCAGTTGGATATGTTTTTGAATCCGGAGGGCACCTTGTACGAGCATAACCTCGTTCAGTAGATTCTAGACATGAAGATTCAAGACCGATTCTTGATCATAAACGCGTTCACGTGTCATGAAATGCATTACAAGTTCGCGGAGCGCAGTTACAAGATGCTCACACGCCCTCTCCTTGATCGAGTTCGCCTATGAGAAGCTCGATCTTAGCCTGTTTATGACGCTGTATCAGTATTTGAGCATAGAATCAGGGACTTGACCGACAGAATAGGTTGTATTACGACCCTCGAGCACTTGGCGTAATAGACGCAATTGCCACTTCAGACGACGACTCAAACTGCGATGAATCGCATTTCGGTGAGTATCAAGGCGATCAGCGAAAGCCCTGAAAACCCTGTCATCCCGTGCAAAGTAGTAAAACTGCACGACGTGAGCATTGCGCGAGAAGAGCCGCTGCTGGGATACTCACTGGTATGGATTCGCCGTCTATAGATTCGAGTGCCATTGACCAGGCACTGAGCAACAAAAGATCAGCGGTAGCGTTTGCCACGCTGACGCGGTGTTCTCAAGACCAAATACTTTCCAAAGATGACCACCACTCACTAATCCTCCAGCGAGGCTATTGCATCAGCTTTGCTGAGTTCTTTGGTTGCAAACTTTCGCACTGCAGCGGAAGCTGTGCTGACAGGTTTGCCAGTGGTGCCCGACCGCAACGCAAGTGAAACTGTCGACACCTGGGCTCGTACCCACTTGTCACCTTCACTCATGACCAAAGTCTGCAAAAAGGAAGCTATCAGATCACTTTGTGACTTGTGCAGGCCATAATCAATAGCAAGCTTGAGGTTCGCTCCTGATCCACAGTAAGTAACCGAAACGACGATGCTTGATCTTCGTACTTAGGGCCTTCAATAAGACTCTTGTCTTCGGTAGTTGTACTTCGTTGTCGTCAAGATGATTTATCCAACGCGAGAAGGCACCGAGGAGTAGTATCGCTATATCTCTGTGTGATTGACCAATGCGCATGGCGTGAAGCAAGGGAGTGGCATCACCGGTTTTGCGCAAAAGAAGCTGCTGACCGTGAGTCGTCAATACATGAGGTGGTCCCAGAAAACTCACCGGAAACGCCCTGTCTCGAACCTCCATAAGAAACATGATATCTTTATGTTCAATGGCTCTGAAGATTTCAAAGGGCTGTTGGAGTCAGGTGAGAGATTCAAGGTCCAATGGACGAAAATGTTCGCACCTGGGGTTCCTTCCATGTGCTGTTGGAACTAATTTTTGGCGAGCTGACGCTCCAGCTCGAGGGCGTGGTCGGCGTGGTCGGTGAGGCAGCAGACGTGATGCTGTTTCGT
The DNA here is from genome assembly GCA_003316375.1 of Tylopilus plumbeoviolaceoides. Lineage (NCBI taxonomy): Eukaryota > Fungi > Basidiomycota > Agaricomycetes > Boletales > Boletaceae > Tylopilus > Tylopilus plumbeoviolaceoides. The sequence continues at coordinate 9,331 of QFES01001726.1, forward strand.
CTTTCGTCATCGTCGGGTTCCTCCGTGGAGGGAGGTGTAGGACTACGACGCAACTGTCGAAGGATGGTTTTGGGAGCAGCCTGTCTGGCTTCACGCTGCAAGAAAGCTTGAGAAACGTTGGCGATAATGTGGAGTGACTGGGGTTGGTACTTACGAACCTGTGGACGGGAGACGTGCAGGAAGGCAGAGGTCGGGGGTGAGACGGTGACGGGGTGTTGGCCGCGACGAGGAGGGCTCTGAGTAGAGCTGCTCAGCGAGCGAGAGTATCAGCGGAGCATTGTTGACCATTGAGTCCGTCGTGTAGAGCGCTGGACCCTTTACTTATACTTATACTGTCGCACTGTACAGCCTTTGTACGGCAACCTCGAGTCAACATTTCAAATGCCCAAGGCTTGGAGAGACGGTTCTCCACTCGAAACCCCTCTTACACCGGACCTTGACGTGAACTCGCCATCCCTCAAGCGTGCCAGGCAGTCCAACAACGACACCCGGTCCCCGAAGAGAGCGAAAACGCCCACTTCAGCGCCCCAAAACCACTGTTCGTTCACCTCTGCCTCTGCAAACGCGGTACTCGAGTTCGCGAAAACCCGCAATGGTAAGCACGCCAAGACGCGCAACTGCCTCGCTGACACCTCGCCAGCGATTGTCATATGCAGTCCCGCAAATGGTACAGTATGGCTGATTTGAGCCTTTCTTCTACCACTGACGACGCCTGTACGCGTAGATATTGCCGAACTGTCGTCCAGCTTTTTGACGTGGATCGCCGGGGACTTGACAGCATCTACAAGCAAAGACTCCCAGTGCCGACGCGTGTCTATCGTGGTGGTCCCGTAGGCTGTTTCCCCTGAAGTCGTCCTGGCCATGTTCACAACATGCATATAGGAACAATGCTCTTGTTGACGAGGTAGCAACGAAGCTGGCCGTCGAATCTCGCTTGCGACTTGCTGCGTGCCACGGTCACGAAGATACTCCAGATCTATCCGCAATCCAGGTTATAGTGTGCTCCGTCGATGCAAGTACGCTGGTTCATGCCCTCCTCACGATATTCACAACCTATCCACAGACATTGCTCAATCACCTCACCCAGGGAATCTGGACAATTTCACATCTTTGCGCTTTCGTGATAACCGAAGCTCATTCGACCTTGCGGGAGGGTTCGCCACTAACCGACGTCTTGGAGTGGTTCTGCAGGTCTCCAAGCATATTCATAAGGCCCAGAATCCTTGCATTCAGTGCTCCAATGACCGGGACTGAAATCGAGATAATGGAACGTTTGCTCCTCGCCGAGACAACTTATTGTACTCCACAGCCAATACGGCCTCCACAACTTGTCATCCAATATGAACCTACTCAAGTGAGGTCACACAGTAGGCTCACACAGGATATCCATCAACTAGACCCCGGGGAGAGGATATGCGGGTCCTTATTCAGGGATGCACATTGTGCATTGCAAGACTTGGGTCCTTGCGCTAGTGACCTCGTCTGGCGTCGCGCATCGAAGGAGGTCCCATTGACACCCGAGTGTCAGGATGGCGACGCTGTAGCAAAGGGAGCAAGCGAGATCCGGAAGCTCATCGAAAACTGGGTATTTTCGCTGCCGAACCCGAGCCCCTCTTCCCGAGGTTTCAATCTCTCGCACAAATTCTTGCGGTTGGTCCAGGTTTTGAGAGCATATGAATTCTGCGGAGATGACTTTCGTGGTGTTATCTTGGGTGAGCAAGGTCTGCTTTGTATCCTTCTTCGCTCACACTCTGTAGTACGCCAAGGTTGCGTTGCGACAATTATGGCCGACATGCTGCGCGTGATGGCTGGTGGCATGCAATTCTTACGTCCGCTCGCTGTGACCGGCAACCTGCCTGTAACTGATGTCCTCTGTCAGGTATATGTCCTCCGAGTGCAGTAGATTCGATTATTGATCGTTGATTAGGCGGATGTGCAACGGGGTTTCGAAACTGGCAAGTACAACCTCCTAATCTTGACAAAAACACTGGAGGACCTGTCAATGGATATCCCTCCCGCTTTACTCGTTGTCAGGTTGGCTTTCGACCATAACCTTCCGGGCAGTGATATACATCTGATCTTCTACAGATTTGATACATTCGAGAGCCCGCTATCGTCTGCGTATTCGTGCGCTCACGCATGCCTTCCTCTGAGTCGCGTTATCCATATGGTGGAGAACGGCAACGATGAGCATCATCAGCTATTGACACAATTACGTGCTCTCAACGAATACTGGATTCCCGTAATCATCCATGGCGGAGGGACTCCGATCCCGCCCTCACCCTTAGCCGAAAATCGGCTCATTTGCCAGTATGGCGACGAGGTTCTGGGCTCGCGGCCTTGCCTTGAAGATCCACTAACGGGGAGGCGATTGTATGAACACGATGCTCTCGAGGCTCTCTATCGTTTCGCTGCCGTTGTGCAGAAACCTGGCGCGTCTAGCGCACCTCTACTGATCACGAGAGAATTTTCGGTTTCCGAAACCCAGAAATCATGGATCTGTACTGTTTCGCTTCCGTCTGGGTTGCCTGCTAACCGCGTAATCGGCCCTGCTCGCTTAACACTTACTTACGCTCGTCGATCGGCCGCGTATGCAGCTTGCTTACAACTATACGAACATGGCGTATTCTATAACAATCTGTTCCCAGCTTCTCAGCACCATCTTAAACCCGATACGAGCGGTTCAGCGGCACTCGCCACAGACGAAGTCTCTGGAAATCGTTGTTATCCCCACAAGCAACCCCAGTTCTGGTCGAACTCCATTCGTCTTTACGAACGCCGTTTATTCCCTTTCGTCATCTACGTAGATCGACGGGGTGGAGATTATGGTCCAATCGTCCTCTTGACTCGACAACCACTGCCACATATTCCTTCCTTCCGTCTCTTCTTCCCTGGAACATCCGAAACCATAGGAAACCTCCGCGCACCCCCTCTCGAGTTAGATGAGCGACATATAGACGCCCTTTACTCGTTTACACTCAGGATTTGCCGAGCAATTTCTAATAAGCCACTTGCTTGCCCTATAGAAAAGATGGCTTACATGTTTGCGCCACTCAGACTTCCTGATGAAGTAGATGTTCGTTCTTTGGATGCGGCCCACCTCATGGACTACATACCTTGGGATACTATTGAACTTGCCGGGAATACGTGGATAGAGAAGTTCGACTTAGAGGAACTCCGCACATTTCCGACGATGGTGCATGACCTTATCGTGCAAGACCGCTCGGTTGAATTCACTCGGCGGTATTATGTAGCACGTCTCCGGCATGACTTGACACCGTTGAGCAAACCTGAAGACAGCCCAGTGAGTGAAGAAAATCATTCCTTGATTTGCATGCTCACACTTCTCAAGCGTGAGGCAGGATACGCGAACTTGATGGAATATTGCAAGGCCAGACGGAAATGCTTCGAAGGTTTATCGGATTACTCGCAGCCGCTCATAGAGGTGTCGGGAATAACGCTGGCCGGAAATCACCTCAATCCGACCACCAGGGCCGTCGCCACAGAGCCAGTCAAAGTGGCGGCCAAATGTAAGCGTGATGGGCCAGCCCTGAGGCCTCGGGATGCTGACATTCTCCCAGACTTAATACCGGAGCTGAGTGTCAAGTTTACTATTCCTGCCAGGTGACGAACCCAATTCTGTCAGTTGTGTGTTCCGCTCCCGAATACTGACGTTATTGGACAGCACCTTTCGAACTGCGCTTCTTCTCCCTTCCATTTTGAGACGGATAGAAGACTTCCTCATTGTTCATGAGCTCAATGCCAACTTATTTAGTTGTTCGATCCATGAGAATCTCCTCCTGTCTGCCATTTCCGCACCTTCCGCAGGTTTTGAAGTCAATTATGAAAGATTGGAATTTTTTGGTTGGTTGGATTAACTGTGTCACCCTTCGAGCCATGTCTCACACTGTTTCAGGGGATTCATTTCTGAAATATTTTGCCTCCGTCTACGTTTTTGTAACCAACCCAGCGCAACACGAGGGAGCCCTGCATGCCGCACGCCAACGCATCATCAGCAACAAGGTGTTGATGCAAAACGCTGATCGCATAGGTTTACCGCAGTATGTCCAAAGCAAACCATTTAGCCACAAGCTGTGGTATCCACCAAACTTCATCGTTGATCCTCTGTCCCTATCTACTATGGCAGACCCTGCAGGCAACGGAGATGAAATCGATGTCGCGGCGGATGTCTTGCGGGGCAAACAAGACCCAGCCAGCCAAGATGAAGGCAAGACTGCGGGAAATGTCTCCAAAAAGAAGACAAGGAAATTACGAGACGAGAATGTGACTCAGTGGCTAGGCGACAAGGTATTTGAAGACTACCCTGACACGAGAAGATAATTACTGACGATATTGTTGACTAAGACGATCGCGGATGTTACTGAGGCAATCATTGGAGCGGCGTACATGTCTGGCGGGCAGGAAAATGCACTCCAGGCTGCAAAAGCGTTGCAGGTGCCGATCTCCCTCATCCACCAATGGCAGGATTTCCGCCGGATGGCACTTTCCGCGCCTTCCACTTCGAGTAGGCCGCTTCGTCAGGGTACGACAGAAGCCGTTGAGGCAATTATCGGGCATCGCTTTCGCCACCCTCATCTCCTCGCCCAAGCATTGGTGAGCGGTGGGGCTCTGACGTCTCGTTGCATGTACATTAATATGTCCATGCCAGACTCATGCGTCCGTGGACGGCTATGACGCTACTTGCTATGAGCGATTGGAATTTCTTGGAGATGCTATCCTGGACTTTCGTACGTCCCCACTTGCGGCGAACGCTTGGCACCGAACTGACATGGCCAGTGACCGTGCAATACATTTTCGGTCGCAATGATTCCTTGTCGCCAGGTGCGATGACCATGTTAAAGGTAGGCTCGGCACACTAGTACCACTGTTCAAGATCTTATGGCGCTCTAGGGCGCGATGGTTTCCAATGCGGCTCTCGCCGCTCTGTGCGTGTCGTGCGGATTGCACAAACATCTTCACTTCGACTCTTATGCCCTGGCGACTACGTTTGAGATTTATGCTCAACGAGTGGAAGCAAAGCGGCTAGAAGCGGAGATGGCCGCTGAGGACAGCCCGCCTACGCAACATTGGCTGCAAGTTGAGCCTCCCAAGGTGTTCGAACATATCATGGGTAGCGGGCAGCACACTGACACGAAAATTATTAGGCGCTCTCGGACATTGTGGAGTCCGTTATTGGGGCCCTTTACGTTTCAGACGGGTTCACATTAGATGGAGTGGAGAATTTTTTCAAGAAAGTGCTCAAGCCATTCTATGACCGGCATATCACATTGAAAACGTTGTCTCATCATCCAACGAAGATTCTTTTCGAGCTCTTCCAGTCACATGGCTGTCAGCAATTTGAGCTTATGAAAGAGCGAAGTGCTTTGACGCAAGAAACACGTTGTGATTGTAGGTCGCTGTCGCTGTCCCTAAAAGGTTGACTGGGCTTACGTTTGCAACATGTAGGTGTCATTCATCAAACGACGTTGGCTAGCGCCGTGGGTCCAACAGCCCAGGCTGCGGGGCGTGCAGCATCCGTGCTCGCGCTGGATGCGCTGCAGTGCGACCCTGAGTTCTTATCGAGGATATGTGATTGTCGGGAAAGCCGTCGGTCAAGCAAAGGGGTTCAGGCACGTATCGAGAGAATGCTCGTGGAGATGGAAGACGGCGGAAATACAGTATGATTATTCAGTTTCCGGCCGGGTGGCACACATGTACATCAAGGGTTGAAACTAGGATGAAAAATGAGGTCAATGCGAGCCTACTGTAAAAAAGGTGCATTCAAGCAGCACCGGCTTTCTTCCTGTAAAAGGTGTCTCGTTGAGTGGGGGTGACAGAGCACATGAGGTACTCACAGTTGGAATGCCGCTGCGGCAAAAGGAATGCTGAAACCGGTGAGGAGGAAGAGGGAGAGTTTGATGCCAAAAGCGGCGCGATTTTTTCCCGGAAATGCAAAGGGCAAATGCTACAGTTGAAGTTGAGCCGACGAGCGAGGTAAAATGTAAAGAAAGCATACGTGGTAATGACCATGGGCATAGCGTGCGGGGGATGCGACGGGCAGACGGGTGACTTGCGCACGGACGGTGTGTGGTGCGCGGGCGAGGATCATGGTGGTGGTTGGTTGTGGAGAGAGTCGGAGGACGAGGACTGTGAGAAAACTCGGCTGCTCGAGTTCGCGACCAACGACGACCTCGAACGACCGATTGGATACGCTCACAGGTACCTGCGGAGTCTGTACTAGTAGCGTCGATAACGGGTACTCACCTATAAACAGTGGTCATCTCACATGGAGGCGTTCGAGCGCTCCCACTCGTTCAGATCATGGCTCTCACCGCAAAAGTCCTCATCCCCGCTACACAGCGCGAGGTAGAACTACCTACTGGTCTATTCATCAACAACGAGTTCGTGCCTTCGGCGGACTCCAACGACCTTCTCTAGTGAGCTTGCAATCATTTGACCCTATCTCAGTGACACTCAGATAACGATAGTGCAATCAATCCGGCGACCGAGGAAGTGATTTGCTCTGTCGTCGCAGGTATATCTTCCATTCGCTACCCAGAATCATCTCGTCTAATGCCATTACCCCTATGCGATTAAACTCAAGGGTCCCAGAAAGACATCGAGATCGCCGTCGCCGCTGCTCGCAGATCTTTCAACACTACCTGGGGAAAGAACGTCACCGGCTTCGAGCGGTCTCGCTTGTTGAACAAGCTCGCTGACCTCATGGAGAGGGATCAGCAGCTCCTCGCAGAAGTCGAGAGTCTCAACAACGGGAAACCTGTCAAGATAGCCAGGTAAGCAGCCTTGGTCGGACCGGTGACATGTTTTGACTTGTTTCGCTAGGGACTTTGATATCGGTGACAGTATCCAGTGCCTGCGCTACTATGCGGGATGGGCAGACAAGATTGTCGGGCAGGTCATTCTTGCATCCAGCTATCTCTATCCACACCCTTCTTACCTTTCTCACGCGTATCAGACGGTCGAGGTCGACAACAAGAAGAAGCTCGCATTCACCAGACACGACCCAATTGGTGTCTGTGGCCAAATGTAAGTCGGGACTCTCTACCTGCGTTTGACCCCTATTCATATGGCACAGCATCCCGTGGAACTACCCAATCAACATGTGGCAAGTCCGTTCACATGGTCGGCAAAGCTGCCATAATCAGTTAATTTCTGTTAGGGCCTGGAAAGTAGCACCTGCGCTGGCTTGCGGATGCACAATCGTTATGAAACCCTCCGAATTAACCCCGCTTACAGCACTCTTATTGTCCAAGCTCATCGTTGAAGCTGGGTGAGACCGCCGCAAACCTTGTTGTTTTGCCGTTATGTGAATCATTCATTTTACAGGTTCCCGCCTGGCGTGGTAAACACGATTCCTTCTATAGGGTCCGTCGGTGGTGCGGCACTCGCGGCACACAGGGATGTCGACAAAGTGGCGTTCACTGGATCAACGGTAACCGGTCGAAAAATTATGGAAGCTGCGGCAAAGAGCAACTTGAAAAAGGTTCGTTTACATGCCACTCCCGCGAGGCATTGGCGCTTCAGGATGGTGCATTAAACGTATGCCAAATAGGTATCGCTGGAGCTCGGAGGAAAGTCTCCGCACCTTATCTTTGAGTCCGCGGACCTCGACCAGGCAGCCAATTGGGCGTGTCTGGGCATCCTATATAACACCGGTCAGGACTGCACGGCGGGGTCCCGTCTGTATGTACAGGATTCCATTTATGACAAGTTTGTCGCCTTGTTGGTGCAGAAAGCGAAAGAACTCGTGATCGGAGATGGTTTTGATGAGAAGAGTGGAGGTGGCCCTGTTGTGAGTTTCTCGCGCCTTTTTTTCATTTCACACTTATAACTTTGCACAGGTCTCTAAAGTTCAATACGAGAAAGTTTGGGGGTACATCGAGAATGGTAAGGCTCAGGGTGCGAAGCTGGCTCTCGGCGGCGAGAAACGCCCAGGCAAAGGGTTCTTCGTGGACCCAACAAGTAAGCGTTGTTCCGGCCGAGCTTTCTGAGTCCCTAAAGATGACAATTGCGCCACAGTATTCACGGACATCAAACAAGACATGAACATAGTGAGATTTTACTCTAATGCGCCCGGATGATCCCGCTAATGCGCGATTTAGGTTCGGGATGAGGTACTCGTGGGGTAATACAGGTCGACACGACTCGCTAAACGTAATCTAGATATTCGGTCCTGTGCTCTCGGTCGGCAGGTTCAAGACGGAGGAAGAAGCGATAGCCTTGGCAAATGACACCACTTATGGCCTTGGCGCGGGGCTTCACTCGAGTGAGTCCAACACGTAAGGGCGTGCCATCACACGGACCTAACCAAGAGCGCCGTAGATGACGCTAACCAGTGTATGCGAGTTTCATCTGCCTTAGAGGCTGGAACAGTGCGCAACCTTGTCTTCTGGTTTGCGCGACAGCCTGATATGATCCACTTTAGGTTTGGGTCAACCAGTACAATATGCTCAACAACAACGTTCCCTTTGGTGGAAAGAAACAGAGTGGGATCGGTTCGTTATATTGTATTGGCGTGGATTATCGGCCTGATGTTTTCAAGGTCGTGAGCTCGGCAGTTACGCCCTCGAGGAATACACGTCTGTCAAGGCCGTTCACTGGAACTTTGGCGAGTCCCTCGAGTGGCCGTTGTAGGACGCGTTCTCAGGAAGGCAGTCTTTTTTTGGTGGCGTCAGCTCATAAGCTGTGATGTACTTTTTATGGTGTAAAGTGTAAGTTAAAGAAGTGACCAAATGAAACCCCGTTCCCACTCCTGTCTGCGTGTGATGGGTTATCTGATCTATGAACCTGAGAGCGCACTGCACGCCAACCAGTGTTTGCACAGGAATGAACTTTGGCGGTGTGCGTTGCGGCGACCCGTTGATCCCGAAATGACTGACAGACACGAGCGACGAGATAACATTGAACCCACCCAAGCAAGCGAGGAAAATGTACAACAACTTCGCCGTTTATGTAACTCGTCCCGGTAAGGTCGGAGGAAGCCAAGGTTAGATCGTCATATCACAAGTCAAGTGCCATCCCCAAACACGTTATGGGGCCCATACAAGCCATCCTGGTTCATCGCTGTCTGTTCGCTCTCGTTTTGGTTGGCTGTGCTACCTCGGACGAGAAGCGTCAGAGTCACCATGGCTGAGTAATATCAGTCCTCACCCTTGGAACATCATCTCTGCAGGGTATTCCCCCGATACCGCGAACGGCCCGGTGGTCCACTGATAGCCTGAGTATCCCTCCGGAGGGGGAAACTGGTGTGGAAAGTTGGAAGACGCCGCCGAGGATGCATTAGGGGTTCCAAGCGCAACCCACGGCTCGAACGTCGGAGGCACCTCGAGCTCGAGCTGCTGGGGGATAGCCGTCGGATCGACAAACAAACTGCACTGCGTGTCTCGTTTCTCGCATCGGAGACAACGCGTGGAATGGTCGTCGTAGGTGCACTAATATTACATTGAGATATAGAGTGGGCAAAGGAGGGAGGTCTTAGGTGACCGACCTTTTTGTGGCTCTTACGACAGGCGTCGCAAGCCTCTCTTGCCCTCTCTGGAGCGATGTTCATGACTGTGTTGTTCGACATGGGGAACGAAGCGAGCTCCAGAGTTTAAATATACGAGAAATGAAAAGAACAGAGGTACGCTCATGGCCAGATGTCTAGACCATCAGAAAGCCGTTATCCATGGATCAGTCGACGAGGACAGGTGGTCAGGACTTGGGTGAAGTAAACCTTTCAGATCTTCATCGAAATTCAGGATATTGACCGACTGAGGTGGCAAAGACGCTCAGGAAGTGTAACCATCGTGCTGCAGCATCTGGCATGGCGGTGTACACGCGGTTGCCTGCCAATCCACGTTGTATGTTTGGGACCGGGGGTTACTCCACTCCTATCTGCACTGGAGAAGTAGCTTCGGGATGCATGAAACGGCGAGGTATCGTCAAATTGTGACATGGTTCCGAGAACCGCATATTTGTTCAGATCTAGTCTGATCGACCCGAGGACTGCAGCCCGAGAGGTTGGAAATCGCGTTTCCTTTCAGCCCGAGTGGTAGGTGCGTCCTCGACGGAGCCTGGACACTGTCCTGGAGAGGAAGGCATAAAGAAGACAAGTCACCTCACCGGAGCACGTCGGGCCTCACCAATCAGGTGTGAGTGATCACGAATCTGTGATCAGATTCCTTTTCTGCTCGTTTGAAGTTGTATGAAACCAAGTTTGATCCCACTTGCCTCAGACACCCCGCGTTTAGTCAATGCGCAGTAATCCGATTGTTCAGAGAGAGCCACTAAGCCATGCGACGGCAGCGTGCATTCATGTGCCTAGACAGGCAAACACGCGCATGCCTCCCCAAGACCGAGCGAGTGTTCAGTAAGGAAAGATAACGAAAAACATAGAACAAAGAGTTGCAACGAAAAAAAAGGTAGCGAAGAGTACATAGAAAAAAAGAACAAGAGCAAAAGTGTCGTATCGTCGGCATACTAGTGATCTAGGAGTCACCTGAATAGTGAGGAGTCTCTTCCTGCTCGTGGCCAGAGTCGCCAGTATCTTCGGGCTGTGGATTATGCAAAGAATACCTATTAAGTGGCGTGAGACATGGGTCCAAGAAGCCAAGTGAAAATCCACAACCCTAAGTTTGGTGCACCATCACTTGCGCATGGGGTGTGATAACCGGGTATAAAAGTATTGTCACGCCTGAGAACTTCATGAATCAAAGTTAGCAAGGAGACGGAGTCGACTGACGTAGTCTGTTCATAGTAACCTCGAGTATAATAAGCGGACTCCAAATTTCTAGAACCTTGAGCAACGCTCGGGCTGGAATGGTCTGTGAAGAAGGAGAAAGGCACAAAAACGAGCGCCATACTAGCTTTGCTCACAGCGTTCCATGCCGGGTGTGGCAGGCAAAAAGTCCGACGTCTGAAACCTGTGACTTTTTTTTAGAAACTTTGACGCAGCGGAATTATGTGAATGAGATACACATACGGGATCTGTCCCGGCGGAACCATGTCGGTCGTGCTTGAACCTTGTCCCTCTCTCGGCTGCATCACAAGCGGCCACCTTCTCATCGGGACTTGAGCCGGCTCGGGCTGCTGTGGATATTGAGCATGGGTTTCAGAGCCTAGTGTCAGTTCTTCGGTGGCGCCACCGGCGGAGTGCGGGACAATACGGTGTCGGGTCGGTCCAGGACCCTGTGCACCGAGTCCCGAGCTCGGACTCTGGGAACGAGTTGCTCGGGGTAAATCGCAATCTAACTTATGCGCAATACAGCGACGGCACGGCCGATCGGTTGCGCCGTACTCGGAAGGTGAGCACTAGTTATTCGAACGCTTGAGCACGGCGGGCAGATGCGTGCGAGGTGTACTCACGCGCTGTTTAACTTTGCGGCAGAAGTTGCATGCCTTGTCGGCACGGGCCCGCCTCTGCGCCAGTGGCTGGGTACGACTTGAAGGATGACCAGAAGATTGTTTAAGAGGCATAGCGAAGAAGGAATGATGGGGAATACAGCTTGGATGGCCCCTTTTAAATCACGGTCAAAGTCCAGGAGTGGTTTTTCTTGCCCTGCGCACTAGGGGGCATGTCATGTTTAACCATCTTTTCGCGTCTTGTCACGCAGAATAGGGAATATTCTCGATGAAATTTGCCGATTAATCTGATACATGCTGTGGAGGCGGCCTAGTGAGGGTAAAGACTCGGCTCAAACTTGACCTATGCGGCCACAGTGAATGCAAGGTGTGAATTAATTAAAATGCGCGAAGGGACTGAGCGGAAACCTCACGATAACTAGGTGGTGTGAATGAAGGCAGCGAATGATGGGTGGATCAGGGGTGGGTGACAAGGTATAGGGAGATGGTGAATTTCCTTTTTCATGATCCGCGCTGGGGGCTGGGTACTATGCAGCGCTCCGGGTGACGTTCGCTTAAATTCTCGTCAATCTGCGTCGAAGTCAAATTCTGAGCTATGATGGGCCAAACGCTGGAAGTCGCTTCTTGTTGCAAGCGGTCCACGTGAGAGACAAATTCTCAGCAAATATTGCAACAGGGTAAAGCGGTTCAGAGTAAAACGCACGTAAGCTATTGTACATGTCACAGAGCCAAATAATCCTTCACCTCTTCTTCGGTCAGTTTACGGAAAGTAGGTCGCGGACGTCCGGTTTCCCCCCCTTCTTTTCCCGCTTCGAGCTCTTCCACCGTCGGTACTGTGACTACACCGATCTCGATTGTCTTCTCGGTCATCTGCCCCTCAAACCCTTCCTTAAGGGTGAGCAAGGCTGTGTGAATTGCGTCCTCTAGGCTAATATCATCGTTGTATCTTTTTTTACGTTAAGGAGCATCAGATGCGTGTTATCCCTGGATGAGTCAACACGCGCGAAACTTACCGTTTCTCCAAGAACGTCTTTGCATTTACCATATTCTTACCTATGGCACTAGCCTTCCAAGCCCAGAATGATCCCGATGGGTCAACTTGAAAGAGACAAGGTCCGCGATGAATATCCCATCCGGCGACCAACAACGACACGCCAAAGGGACGCACACCTCTATGAAAAAAATGTGGAGGCTCAGCAAGCGAATCGCGTGTGATAATTGAACCTTACCCAGACTGTGTTGCTTCCTGCATGACGGTGGCAATTTCCTGAGTCAAAACTTTCGTGGGTGGGTATTCTCCGTAGACTTTCCAGTAAGCCAGAGCACTTTTACGTGCGCGCGCGATGAGAACGCGAAAATCGGGGCTCATGCCGGAATACACGATGCCGATGTTTGGACAAACCACCGCCACCTTCTCGATCATTGAATCGTCTATCAGTATGGACGACGACTTCTTTTCGGTGGCGATGACGATGCCATTTGACGCTGCAAGACATGAGCACCCGATAGGCGGATATTACTGTTAGGTTACCTTTAATCCCGAGACTTGTGGTCCCTTGAGAAACGGCGGCCAAAGCGTGTTCAATCTGAACAAGCTTTCCGCTCGGAGAGAAGACGGTCAGGGAGTAGCTGGGGGATGTGAGATGGGGACAGGTTTACGTGTGGAATGCATACCTGTAGGCGCCGCCGTCCGCACTAGCCATAGTGAGTGGAGTATTGAGGAGGAGGAATTAAAAGCGACAGTCTGAGGAGCGACTTCGATTACATCGACCGATTGATACGCGCGTGTCGGGGGCACACGCGTTCTTGTTTGTACATTGTTTTGTATCACACCAAATACACGCAAACACACAAGCTTAGTATTGTTCTACTCGTACACCTCGAGAATATTATTTAGCGTTTTAATTACTGCTCAAGCCGCGGTCAGAGGCGTCGTCCTCAAGTAGGGTTGCTACAGGGAGACCGGTCAGCGCACCGTCCTCGTCGACGACCATCAGTCGCACCTTGTGGAACGTCACGCTGGGGAACAACTCCTTCGCCTCGTCGTTCTTGACAGACGGGTGCACGATCACGTCCTCACCCTTGTTCCAGTTCACGGGTGTCGTCACCCTGTACTTGTCGCCGAGCTGCAGAGCTAGGTGATCTTTTAGTCGAGCACCTTTGTGGAGCACGTTCCCTTACAGTCAACCACACTAAATGGGGTTAGCGCGGAGTGCAGCCAGATGAACCCAAACACTAACCGAAGAATCTCATCAAAGTTCCTCCCCGTAGAGGCAGGGTAGGAAATAGTGAGCCGAATAACTTTCTTAGGGTCGATGACAAACACGGTCCGGATCTGTTGGACGATAAGGGCTGCCTTGTGCCGAGGAAAGGACACTTACCGTGAAGGGGAGACCCTTGCTGTCACGGTTGGTGGCGTCCTGCTCGTCAAGCATGTCGTACAGCGTGGAGATCTTTCGGTCCGCATCTGCAATCTAATAATATGATGACAGTCGGCGCGTGCAAGACAAGGGACAAAGGCTTGGGTTACAATTGGGAACTGGACGTTGGTAGGGCCGAATTTGGCGCCGTACTCATTGATATCATCGACCCACTTGTGGTGGTCCTGAAGACCGTTGGCAGAAATACCGATGACCTTGACGTTACGCTTTGCAAAGTCATCGGCACGACGAGCAACCTCGCCAAGCTCAGTAGTGCAGACGGGTGTAAAATCACCGGGATGGGAGAAGAGGATAGCCTGGCAAGGCGTGAGATGACAGAACACGAAGCGGTGTGGACCATACCCAAGAATCACCGATCCATTCGTGGAATTTGATGGGACCCTTTGTGGTCTCTGCCTCAAAGTCGGGGGCGATGTTACCGAGACGAAGGGTGGGCATGATGATATGATATGATATGATATCCAACCATAGGATTAGATTCGAGCCTCCTTTTATGTACGGGAGATACACCCATGATTAATGATTGCGTCTTCGCTTCTCACGAACTAAATGATAGCAAGTCTAATGCAATCCTCGCGTGATCTAGTAATACGCAACCGCATGCAAGATACTGTGCGGATGTCGCTCTTGCTGTACCTGAAGGATTCGGTCGACATCTTCATCGATATCCTGCGACGCCTCGATCTACAACACCCGATCAGCCCGTGATCCATCCTCATCAGTCCGACTTACTGCCGCAGCTAAATCCAGCATCGCCTTCCCAGCAATGAGCGCTTCCTCATGGTTGTCCTTGATCTCTATATTAATTATATGTACGGGCTTGTTGAATTCACCGCCCCGACTCAGGAGATCTATATCGTCTGTCAGTTTAATTAAGATACCTCATGTTTCGGGGTGACCCACCATCACATACAGCGTCGAAGCAGCGCTCTTCGCATGTGATCACCACATCAGCAATGGTCCTACTGTCTTGCCACCGTTCTGGAGCCAATTTAATCCTGCGATTACGGTCCAGCATCTGCAGCAGCCCATTTGCGGTATACCTTGCGCCCATAAGTCTAAATACGAAATCCGTCATTGCACTCCGACTCACAAGCGCGGATCTTTCGCCTGGAGTTCTTCATATATCGTATTGTAAGGCGTTCCGAACGGGTAAATATTTGGCTTATCTATGGAGGGACCCGGAAGGCGGACAGCGGAGCCTGTGCCGTATGAGATGACACTATACCCTGCTTTTCTGAACCGAGTTAGTAAACCCAATTACCATACAAGTACAGACTCCAATTGCTTACTGAAGAACGTGGTGCCCCTCCATAGAGCGGTTCTGGGCAGTGTCAGATTGTTCTTGGGGTGACATCACCCATCATTCACCTGGTTACTGGCGCAAACTACGCCGAACAAGGGTCGTGGTTTGTATACAGGGGCAGAAGACGTGTCGTTGTTGGGTGGCGGCGGCGCACTCGAACTGGCATTTGGTGACGCTTGGTATTGCGCCTGCTGAGGGGCGGCTTGCAAGTCGGTCGTCGGCGGCCAAGGCTGCTGTTGAGGCGTTGGTGGGGCAGGTGATCCCGAAGGCACCCGCTGCAAACGGGGGTCTGCGCGCGCTAGGCGAGGGTCACGCGCGCGGCGGGGGTCCATGGAACTCTGCGATGGAATGGGTTGAGCGTGATCCAGGATGCAACGGAGAAGAACGAATGTCAGCAGTATCTAGAACATTTGTAGTCTCCAGCTTGACCCAGCAAATGAGGGATGCGGGTCAATGAAGCACCCACTCTGAATCATCAATCGAGGTCGGGCAGTGGGATGGTACTCACAGGAGGGAAGAGGCAAGCGTGACACAAAGTCACACTACACTTGACTACTTACCATGGTGTACGTTCCGACTCTGATTTCTCTCACCTCGGGATATGGATCTCAATGGTTGCTAGGCTGCCGGACATCGCGCAGAGGATGTCTTCCTATATCTACCCTTCAGAAGATGATATCCGCATGATTGGCCGTGCAATAGCCCATGACGAGGAAATCATCGACGGCTTGAATTCTGAAATCAATACCATCATGGCAGAACTGGACAAGGTTCGTCTTCGCAAGATCACGCATCAGGAGAATATTCGACGGTACCGGTCACTCATTACACTTGCACGACGTATCCCGCCCGAGGTGCTCGCTGACATTTTTGAACTCTCCGCTGCAAGCGGCTGGACCCGCGTCCCCCTTGTCGCATCGCACGTGTGCTCCGCCTGGAGGAAAGCAGCAGAATACCCACGTGTCTGGTCCCGCATCTACATCGACTATGGTCTCGGCAATCCGTTGACCAAGACGAAATTATGGCTTTCCAGGGCTCAGCAGTCGCCACTACAGATCACTCTGAATGTTCCCGCAAATGCATCGTCTGTGGAAGAAATTCTCTTTCTGCTCTTCGGACGCTCCACTCAATGGAAGTGCCTCACCATCCGTACTCATGACACCGCGCAGCTGAACCACGTTCTATCCCTAATGCATCATCCATTCCCAAAGTTGCACAGGCTTAACTGCGTAACGCAATGGGACACACCCACGGCATCCCTCGTTGATTTTTCTGCTGTACACAATGCACCTTCATTGCATCAGCTCGACATCAAGCAACCTTATCTACCTCGCTGGAGCATCCCCTTCCAATTGACAAATCTGCACCTCTATCTCTCACCGTCAATCATTCTTCTCCACCCAATTCCGGCCTCGAGATGGACTAGCATGCTTGCCAATCTGCTTGGCTTGAAACAGCTGACGTTGGAGCTCTCCGTCGACTCGGAATATCATTACGAGCCTGACACCATGCAAGTGGTGGAGCTTCCTCAACTCGGATGGCTGGAATTTGTAATATTCCCTGAGCTTCTCGGGGTGCTTGATAACATGCGAGCTCCGGCGCTCCGAAAGTTCTTCCTCCGCTGTTACCCAGGGCCCGACCACGTTTCGTCTGGCCCATGCGTCCGCCGTTTCCTTGAGTCATCGCCTCACATAGAACTGTTAGAATTACACGATGTAGACTTACCTCGGGAGGAGTTGGTGCGATGCTTCACGATATTACCTCGACTGGAGGAGCTTCGTTTACACGATAGCGACATATCAGACGATGAACTGCAGCTTCTATCTGGTCCCGTGGGTCTATGCCCTCATCTCGTGCGGTTGGACTTACGGTGGTGCGTGCACTTCACTGGCTCGGCTTTGGTTCGGCTTGTCAAGAACCGCCTTCGGGCCGACGCGCAAACGGGCAAAGCCAGGCACGCCCTACAGCATGCCAGGGAGCTGGAAGAGGTAGCTGCGATAAATTGTCTACAAGTCAAGGAGCAAGACGTCCTCGATCTCGCCGAATACACGACCTGCAGGCTAATGCTTAGAGCAGGGGACGACTTTTGCCGTGAGTGACAGCAGCTGATCATGGTCCCGATTCTAAACTCGTCGATTCAGGGAACAGAGGATGCTGTGTCAACGAGAGGTACAGACAACGCATGCGCCTTCGTCACAACATCGCATTCCACGAGAGAAACCCTGTCCTTGCTCGGATCATTCTTTGAGATGAACGCTACTAGTTACTATTAGACACATGTTGGTCGCAAACTATGGCAGACGGTGGTACAGGAACACCGCATACCTCAAACAAGGACGTCAATCTATCTATCGCCGGGAAACATTGATTGCCCTGCTGGTATGCTGTGGACAACGTTCTTCAGCTCACGGCGGTGTGGTGAAAACGTGTATTCGGTGGCTGTACCTGTCCTTCACGTCCATCTCACGTGACCTCCCTGTATGATCCACGCACTTTAGACAAACCGTCACTCCACGCCATGGGTCACACCGACCGTACCCATGACTTCCGGCAAGTCGTACAATCAAAGCGAGTATCGACTCCTCCCGCCAAAGTAGCAACCGAGACAGAGCCTCGTGATACTTTTGGAAAACGTTACGTAGAGGAGGCCTACATCATCGTACGTCCCTACGCCAAGTGTCGATGCTCGTAATTGACACGACTTCCTCAGCTGAACCACATCAATGCTTTAACGCAGGTCTTGAACAACATTCGGCGGCCTTACCTTAACGTCGATTCTAGCACGAGCCCGCTTGTCCATCAAGGTCCTCGAAATCTGGACCTCAACGACTCCCAGCAATTGTGGTCAGACATAAAATATCTCTCGAACGAGGAGCGAGATCAGATTGATCTCCAAGCCAGACTGATACTCACCCGCTGTGCGGACAGAGTGAAGGAGATGGGGGCACTCGAAAAGCGTGCGTTTCGATGCTGCTTCATGTTAGAACGATATGTTGAACCTATCGATTGAACAGGGCGTGCAGAGCTGGCTGCACGCAATATGAATCCGCTGGCACGACTTCTCCCAGCGAGATTGCTCCAAGGTGATTCAGCTATGCTCCCAGAGTACCTGGCCGCACACCATGCGAGCATAACGTGGTACCTCAGTCGGCGTTTGACCGAAGCAAGCCAGCACCAGAAGGAACTACAGGAGGAGCGCGTGAAGCGACAACTGGAACGAACGCGTACCCTCGGGTCTAGTGCTGCCCGCGAGGCTATGACAACAACCTCAAAGGATGTCGTACGGGAAAGACAGCAACTGACAAGAACCTGGCTTGGTGGTGCTCCCTCTGCCCTCATGTCTGGCTTTGCTGCTACAATTGGTTCCGCTTCGAGTCGTTCTACCTCCGTCAAACCACTTGGACCCACGCCTTCCGTGGAGAATTCGGATGACGATGACGAAGAACTGGAGTTGACCGAATCGCAAATTCTCCAATTTGAGACAGAGAATGCAAGCATTCTTCGGTCGGTCCAGGATACACTAGAGTCGGTACAACAAGCGGAGGCGCGCTTGATGGACATTAGTAATCTACAGATGGAGCTCATCTCACACCTTACTCGTCAGACCGAGCTTACTGAACGGCTCTATGAGGATGCAATAGCAACCACATCCACCGTTGAAAAGGGTAATGTGCAACTTAGGGAGGCGAGACGAAGGGCAAAGGACAGTAGAATATTCATCCTCGTGTTTCTTATCGGAGCAAGCCTGTCTTTACTGTTCTTACATCATTACTAGACCCCGTCTAAGCATGGTATATATTATACAGTCCCATAAGTAGGCAAATCAATATACCGCCAATATACTATAGCGACGTAGTTCAAATCTAGGATGTCCGAAGTCATCCGAACTGCCTCGGCGCCCATTAATAAATGTCGTTTGATGCGTAGTTAAGACTGTGCAAGGAGCGCAGCTCCTTCTTCGGCGTCTTCTGCGGATGCAGGGTCAAGCCCGCCGGTGGTTGAGTGACTGCGCAGTGATCTGATTTCTCTTTCCACCAAGTAGTAGACCACCCTGTTGCAAATCAGGCAAAATGAAGTCAAGTAAAGGAAAATCATACCAACTTGAAATGGCGGTGATCACAATACCTCCAACGATGAGGGAGGCATTGATGAACTTGGTCACTAATTGGATTATCGTTAGATTAGCAATTGCTAAGGGGGTGGGGTAACGTACTGGTGTCCATATGAGATCTTTGTTCGCCGTCAGAGAGGCTTGCGATACGGGAACCAACAAAAATGTAGATCGCCACGCGAGGAAGTACGAAGAGGGTGGCGAATACAAATTGGGTCAGAGACACGGGCTCGATGCTCTGGACACGTGGGACGTGAGGCCCCAGGGAGTCACTTTTATTGCCAACAGAATCACTCACGGCGAATAGAGAGTTGGAGTACACCCACGGAAGAAATGGCGAGATACGGATAAGAATAATGAGAGGTAAACCCTTGGCACGCTGTTCGACGGAAAGAATATAGAATGGAACAAGGGCCTGTGACACGTGAGAGTACTAACGATGACAGCTTCAAATGCTCCCCATTCCTCGTTGGCGGCGGTCAATTTTCGCAAGCGATCGCTGAAGAGGGAACGCAAGACAACGAATACGAGAGCCGAGCCGCCCACGGTGGAAATCGCCGCAGGAATGAAACCTTGCATGCCATAGGTGAAACCGCAGACATTCATGAGCGTAGAGTGGCCGATGAAAGGGGGAAACGATATCAAGACTGCACGAACTTAGGAGGAGACGTGGAGGGAAAGTGAAGCGCATACCGATCGCAACGATGAGGATGAGATGGCCATACGAAAGACGGCGAATTTCAACAGAGAGATCGTACATGAACTGGGCAATGCCACTTGGTGTAGCCCAGGCGATGACAGCGATCAGGCACAGGTAGAAGAGGAGGATGGAACATATGGCAACCTAACCCTTAGTACCACGACGGAGATAGTACAATTAAAGGGGGGTACAACTACTCACCTTTCCATAGAAGCCGAGCTTTTGGTACCGTATGGAAGCGGACTTTGCAAGGGAGCGGACACGACCACTGCCAGTGTGTGGTAGTGCCATGAGTTTGGACTACGGAGGCAAACTCACTTGGCCATATCGCTGAGTTTAATATTATTATTGCAACCATAAAATAAATAAATAAATAGTATCTTTTCACCACACGCCTCCAAGTCATGGAAAAGTTCTCTGCATTCAGAGTGAGTGTTTCGAGTACGACTGTATATCCCTAATACAACTTGATCACTTTGAATAGGACCCTGGGACGGGAATACAGGTTGGCCGGTTCTCTGTTCTCCCTAATACACTCCTGAACACGAGTTAATCGGTCCAGCCTTTCCTTCCGCCGGTTCCACC